>JAODUK010000014.1:3509182-3533132 GCA_027564635.1 Typhlichthys eigenmanni | reverse complement strand
CTCTCTCTCTCTCTCTCTCTCTCTCTCTCTCTCTCTCTCTCTCTCTCTCTCTCTCTCTCTCTCTCTCTCTCTCCGTTTAAATGCCATTTTTGAGTCATTGCTTGTGGTGATGTAGTTTTCTTTTTGGCTTCATATTTCATCTTTGGAGTCACAGTTCCTTTGGTTGGTACGGCGTGACACGTGGCAGTTTGTTGCGTGTCGCCGCCAGCAACGGGTATAGCATATTTATCTTTCATATTGTAATTTGAAACAATGCATGTTACAGCTGAGCGTCGGCTGGTGCAAACTAAGATCCGACGGGGTCCTCAATTAATCATTTCACGGTACCTCTTGCTCTGATATAAACTGTCTGGCGGTGATTGCTAAAGATGAAATAAAGTACTGCCTGTGCTTATGCCTGCTGTCAGGTCAGACACTGAATGTGGGGCTGCAATCTGCAGTCCAAGTATAACTCCATTATTGAGGGGACTTTAAAATGGGAGCCGTGTGACACACAGCGGGCTGATTTAGTTTAATGACCATGACAGTGACAGCGCTGTGATGGAAATTGGACTCCCCCTGCAAATTTACATCACTTCAGCGTACTTGGGGCTCTTTCAGCGGCTGCACTCCAGAGCACAAGCCATCAGCAGGTCCAGGATATGTCATACTCGTCACCTTCCTTTAAGTGCATCCACAGACGTGGGAGAAGGGATTAATATTATATAGCCTACGGAGGCACAGAGACTGTCTTATCAGCACTGCAGATGTGATAAGCACCTCTACCCCCGTGAAACACCAGGAGAGATCTCCAAGCAGGAGAGACAAGCATCTCTTTGTGTTGATTCTTCACACCGCCTCTGAGTTTCAATGCGGCTTTCGTGGCAGATATGGTGCAATTTCACATCTGTTGTAATTTGATGTGCTGGGATCACCCTCTGTGAAATCGTCTTGATCGCAACATGGCTCTTTTCAATTATTTAGAAAGTTGCCATATGGCTTTGGAGATAGTAATCTGATTTCCTTTGATTATGAAACATTCAGAATAGTCTGTATGTTACCATCTACATTAAGGGAAGTGAGGAAACAGGCGTAACTTTATTCTGGGCTGGATTCCACTGATGGTGTGACACTGCTAAGCATCCTTCCTCAGCTGTGTTTTTTATTTAATTTTTTTGTTTTTTTTGTTAAGCTTTTATTTATTTTTATTTTTTAGATTTATTTTAATAAAATGTCACTTTTGTGAAAAGGTTTTCTGCTGTTTCCGTGACACTCATCTCGCATTAGTTCACATCAATGCAGATGTCAGTGTGCACAAATTACATTGCCCTCAACCTGATCCTGGACTCTGAATGGGAGCATGGCAGCCATTGCTGTCACATTGGTTTTAATCAGAAAGAGCCCCCGTGAGACCATGGAAACAACATGTGACACAATACATGCATCTACATCAAAGCCAGCATATTATAATTTATTGGGAAGAGTTCAGTTAGAAAAGATACATTATCATTTGAAGCATCTGCATTAGCTGTAGCTCTGTATTCAATCACAATACAGTCCTTCAAATACACTGCAGCACATTAAGCTTCAGTCTGCCATATCACTACAATATCAATGTTTTCATTTGCAATTCTACACATTAGGTTTATTCAGTTCCTCTTCAAATATTGGGTTGTCTATAAAGGGGAAATATAAAGAGAAATAACTGTTTATATGCAAAGTGCGTATTATACCACAGTCCAGGTGAAAGTGTGCCTTTGTTGATATATTCTTAAATCATGGTCTGGCTGTCATCTTAACAAGCACAGCTTGCTGCAGGCATGAGATATTTACAACGCAATGCAAACGTTCTGCATAAATATCTGCATTTAAATACATTGTGTTTAAAAGATGGTTGTTCAGAGAGCTTTTAGCATCGTTATTCCAGTTTGTCGTGCATGTGAAATGCATCTGGGTCTTTCACACAACACCTAGTATACGTGCCAGCCACCAACGGCAGGGCAAGATCACCCTGCAAGCTACCTGGCATCCTCTGTAGTTGTACGGCCAAGGCCAATGGCCACGTATGGGCTCACACACTCTCTGACAGTGGGTGTAGCCGCGTCGGCATTCGGAGCAGCAGATCCCCAGCCGGTCTAGCATGGGGTCAAAGTTCACGGCAACTTTCTCTCCAACATCTTCCTTGCGCTGAAAGTTTTTGAAGGCAAATTCCAGTTAATTCCAGTCGTTTTCGCTCTAATTTTGAAACTTCCCTTCTCTTTGTAAGCATCGCCTGAGCACTTGGTGTTGTGCGACGCCACCGGAAAATCAATTTGCACATCATTAACATAGTGGCAGCTCCCACACCAGTAATGTACATTTACAGCTGTTAAAACGACACCTATTCACCCACACCATCACATGAGAACAGCAGATGGGGAAAATAAACGTAGGTTAGTCAACTGCTTGCATTTAAGTTCTACACATCCTCATAGCAAGGCTGTTGGCCCAGGCATGAATTGACACGCTATTACAAACACCACTACAGTGTTACATACAGGTAAAACATCAATTGATCATATATCTTCGGGGCTCAGAATTAACTCTCACATAAATCCCGTAGTTCACTCAAAGTCGTCTCTCGGGCAATCACGCGCGTATCTCTCCCGGAAAACTCGACACTCACTTGATATGGATTTTCTGGATTGTACGCTGACCCCTCAGCGGACTCTTCTCCTCCGCCCCCGCCGGTGTCTATGGCCTCCGAGAAGCTTGGCTCGTTCCTCGGCTCGCTCCTCCCTCCCTCCAGCTCCTCCAGCCGGAGTGGCTTGTCCTGCCGCCTGTCTCTTCTCCTCCTCTCCCCATCTGTTACAACAGTCACATGAGAGGCGCGGGTGCCGGATCAACATCCGCAAGACTTCGGTGCGCGTCCTCAGAGCTCAATCCTACATAGCGGAGAGCGTCTCAGTTGTCCTGAATAATTGAACCAGCTGCAGTGATACCAAGCTGTCTTGCATATTTCACCAGCATTCTTTTTTAATGTGAGACTAAAGACTACTTCTTCTTCTTCTTCTTCTTCTTCTTCTTCTTCTTCTTCTTCTTCTTCTTCTCCCACACCCTAATAAGTCTCCAAATGTAGTATATGTTAGATGCTAGTAAGTCAACCGGGGTCTAAAGTTTGAATGCATGCAAACAGCATCCCCACGCTGAAGAATACATTCTCATACAGAGGTGAAAAAGCGGGACTATTAGGACCAGATACTAAATAATAGAAGCACCACAGGGGGGAAGGAAATGTAACTGTGTATCTGATATAAGCCTGCCTGGTCTCTCTCCACGGGGGCATGGTATTAATCAGTGTGATGATTACAGTTAACCTTTAGGATACGTCGGCTGGAGCCAGTAGATAGGAGAGTCCTGGCACAGAGAGAGGATCTTGGAGCTGAGGAAGCTGGTATCCTTTACAGGGTGGTCCGCAGCAACCCAAATCAGAGAGTCCTCATCATACTTCACTGGCATGATTTCATCTGTCTGAAGGGACAAGCATGCTTCAAACACCAGCAGTTCCACCACTTTCTTTGCATTGTTTTTCTATGTAATATATAGAAATATATAGAAAATTTGGCATTATGATATTATAATCAATGAATTGCCCTCTGACAGTACACTTCAAGAGCAATGACACAAATCTAATGTAGTAGTATGTTCTTCTATGTTCAATCTGCAACTTTTTACCATAAACCTTCATTTACAGTGCATTTATTGTGTTACGCCAAAGTACTGCCACAATCAACACTGCAAATCCAGAAGGTACAATACAGGCATATTTACGCTGCAATATTTTTATGGTCTATATTGTAGATACAGTAGATTGTAGTGTCATATTGTTACTAACCTAGTTGCTGTCTTATCAATGTATCAATGTCTATACATATCATAATAAGACCATCGTCTCCAATCTACAACTATATTTCATGATTAAATTCTCCATGTTACAGTACCAGGTCAAACATCAATGGGTCCTTGTTGGGAGTTGCCATTTCTGGAAGGTTGGCTTTGATTTGGGATTTTATATAGCACTTCTCTCCCCGGAAAAAGTGGATGCCAGTGATTCCCTGCATCAAGCCACATACATGCAATATTTACACTTACAGCTTTGCTACTTCAAAAGCAAATGCCAAGTGTGTATTTAGCAAGCAAGGACAACTCACAATCTGAAAGTCATGGACCTCCTCCACCCCTTCTCCTGCACTCCCAGTTCTGAACCTCTCCAGGTTATTACTGGAATCAATTTCCAAGGAACCCCCCTTCACCTTCCCATTGACGGTCATACTGTACTGGACATTGTAAACCTACAGTATGGCATTTATAGTTAGAGTGGTACAATCACACAAAAGGAGTTGCATACAAACATATGTGATATATTCAGCAAATATGCTGTTTCATTTCTGGTTATGTTCCCCTCTGCCTTGAGCAAAATAATATACTGTGTATATGCTGTAGGCATATTTATCTCCATAAGCCAGTGTGTTAGCCGTTAGATACTGTATGGCCTAACCACACACAGGGTTCCAATGGAACAGCAAAAGGGATACAGCTGCAGACCCTTGACAGGGGTGTCTGCTCCCGGTGATATCATCCTGACACAAATAAATATTCCATCTCTAATGAGACAGGGAAAGGCCAAGACAAAGATAGTCACATGGAATTTAAAATGTGGGTGGTGTAGACGTAAATAGTACAGATTACCCTTTAAATGTGAATACACTGACAGGCCTATCTAAAACGTAGGTCTACTATTTTAAGTCAGACGTGAGCCTACCTGTTATCTGTGACATAAACCACAGTATGCTGGGAGATAAAGAAGTAATGGCCTATAATCTTCTGCATTTTAGATCAACGTATATATATATATATATATATATATGTCAACAAATTAAGTTTTAATTTTGCCCCCAACCACGCCAGTTGATCAAAGGCAAAATGGGTGTCAAACTCAATCACAGTTGGGACCAAATTTAAGGACTGGGACTAATGGGACTAAGGGACTGGGATGTCGAGGGCTAGTCTCATTCAGTTTTATGTTATATTCTGTAATTACGCCACGGTAGCTCCATAAACAAGGCAAAATGCTCTATGGCTAATGCAAGTAAACAGATATTTATCACATACCCACCTGTCTTGAAAACCATGTTTTCAAAGTTCACTTTTTGTTAAGCCATATCTTTTGGGAGGCTTTATTGTTTAAATGTAACTAAAAGTGGCAAGCATAGTTGACCTCTGATGAATGTGCTATCCACCTGATCTGATATACTGTATTTTCCATGATTCATAGCATAATTAACAGCTATATTAGCAGTGAGATTACTCATTAAAACCTATATGAGCCCTCGAAAAAGCATACTAAAATTTAAGGGTTAATTTGACACAATTGGCAATGTTCACTATCCGTTATTTCTCATCCTCTGTAACAGATGGAAACATGAAATGAAAAGCATTTGAGAGCTAAAACCTTTGGCTTTTATTAGAAATAATTAGCCATTGTCCTACGGAATTCCCTCACTAGATTAAAACAAAAATATATATTTTTTAATTTAAACAAATTATATTAAAATAAAGTATTTTTTGTTTTAATTTAGGACGACGATGTTAACTTAGCCGTACTTACACTTTTTTCGCTGACTTTCCACACGTAGAACGCTCCAAGTGACGCACACATAGTTAACACTGCCCCGATAATGAGAGCTACTGCTCCATATCTCAGGAAGCACCCAAGTGCGTCAGATGAACGCTCTCTAGACGCTTCTTTTGCCTTCAAAACAACGAATTTCCAGTAAGAAACAATAGCGTATGCTACATCATATTGGATAGTCACAGACAAAATCAATCAAATATTTCCAAATGACTACTTTCAAACGTCTTGCTTTTCGTCTCGTGATTAATTAATTAGTCTTACCGGAGGCGCGCAGTAACCATTTGGTCCATTAGAGTCCTTTTCAACTTTTTCTGAAGTGCTCATCATTGCATTGCTCGTGACTCTGCGTCTATAGTGTTAGTCTCTTTGGAAATAATCGCCTATATGACTTATTTGTCATTTGCATGTGAGTGACGTGCTAGTGCTGCCGGCCAACCAATATTATTCAGTGAGGATAGCGCGTCATCAAATTGATATAGACTACTATCAAGGCAAGACTAATAACACTAGGCCTATAATATTCAGAAACAGACAATTTTAGAATGTATGCAGCTGAGCTTATATGTTTAGTAACAATATATGCCAATGTGCATTGTGTCCTTATATAACTACAATTATGTTGTATACCAAAGGAGAACAGATTTCAGAGAAGCGTATGTTCTATAGTGGACACACACCAAATAACAGACAGGCGGCATAAACGCAGAAACAAAGCAAAGAGCATACAGCATACAGTAGGCTACACAATGGCACCCACGTGGACACGAGCGCTGACATGTGCGCCCACATGCTTGTCTGCTTTTTCTTCCTTCACAGGGATACGCTCTCTCAGTTGAGGTTACAACCTTATCACAACTTAACAAGAAGGTAAAGGTGCAAAAGTTATTTGAATATGCTCTGGTCCTGTTGCTTAGAAACAGAATGAGCCAGATTTTTCTGGATAATTGGCGAGCTGCGAGGCAATCAGAAAGGTGAAGGGATTCTTTGACCCTGGAAAAATATGTAATTGAAAGAGCATTTGATCAGCTCTGCTGAATTTGCATGCAAATTAAGGTGGCTCTGTAATTACATAGTTTCACACGTTGTGAGGAGAATGGCTTGTGTGTTTCCCATCATAACCGATTCACAGTGTCATACAGTAGCTGCAGGAGCACCGAGTTACTGTTTTACGTCAAATATCTTACTTATGAAACTCTGTGTCTAATAGTCTATGTGATACTATGACAGAAGTCCGAATATAACTTTTTTTTACTATTTATTTGTGCAATGATGTGACAAAACCTACCACAAACATGGTTATCTATAATTTATTGTATTCCACTTTAGATATGCCCATTTTGGCCTGAATGTCCACTAGTCATCATGCCCTTCAAATTCTAACACATGCCCTTCAAAATTTATAATAAAATTGTCATTTACATTGAGTCATTATGAAAAATATATTATAAATATACAAAATATTGCATATTACATGTGGTACAATAAACAGTCATACATGAGCCTAAATAAGAGACAGAAGACATATCTGTACAAAACACATATTACAGTCCCACATTAGAGTTAATTGAGATCAAAGAAATATTCAAGACTGATCCATTTTTTTCATGAGTCTGTTTCATCGCTGATGAGTTCTTTTAGGAATGTGTGTACTCTGGGATCGATATTTCATCTGTTTCCAGTATTCTGGAAGGCGTTGACGGACCCACGAGTATATAATCGAACTCTTGGTGTTGGACCTTTTCGTACACGCTTTGCAGAGCGTGGGGCTTGGGCGGTGGGTGCGCTGGGTAATAGTTCTCCCTCCTGGTGTCCCTGGGAAGGGAGGCTGTCTTGGAGAGCGTGGACACATGAGGCCCAGCGGCCATGCTGGTGTTGGGCCTGGTGGCTGACGGGCTCCAGCATCGATCCGAGTGACCCAGGACCTTGCACTCACTAGTACAAGCCCAGAGACCTGCAGATACATGGCGATAATGCGTGTAGTGGGTCAGTATGGTGACTGGCTGTTTGCTGATTGATTGATTGATTGATTGATTGATTGATTGATTGACTGGAGCACTTACTGTTAGTTGGCGGGGAGTCTTTTTTGTGCACGTCACCGCTGATGTCAGAGTCGCTGTCGTTGAAGTCGCTGTCTCCCTTCCCGCTGTCCTTCCCACTAATCTGGGGATCTCTGGCTGAGATCGTGGTGAATGAGTTGCCCTTCCATATAGTTATAGGCCGGATGGTCTCTTTTCCATATCCTGGCAGTGTGGAATAACCCTGAGAGAAGGCAAAATAAAGCCCACACATAATGTGAGTCAATCAGCGTGCAAGGAAACAGCTGAGAGCATATGCACTGCTCCCTTGAGGGATGGGTTAAATGCAGAGGATGGATTTTTCTGCATGTATGTGTATGCGACAATACAAAGTACACCTTTCAAAAAATACCTTTATATCGAGGGGTGAGAACCAGAAGGGTGTAAGTTACATTTTGGGTGAAACGGAGATGTATTTATCAAATGAAAGCTTTTGATGAGCTTCTACTGCCAAATGATCACAAGTGTAAAGACTTCAATACTTAACATAAGCCAGTTGGTGCCAAAGGGCCGTAACTGCATTTACGCCAGTTTGGCATTGAGAAATGTATATTTGGAAAGCATGTAAGAATTTTTTGTTATATTTTTGTTTTATCACAATAGATTGTTCTTTATATTAAATGTTATTGTCATCAGATGGGCCCATGCATATAGATTAAATGAATGAAATGTTGTTAAACCTATACCAAAAAGGCGCATGAGAAATGTCACTATGCCCCTCTGGTTCTCACCCCTCCATATTGGCGTCCACTGTGGAAACCCATTGCTTCTTACCTTCAGCTTGCCCTCCACCATTCTGCTGTTGGACTCAAAGATGCTGGCGGACGGCCTGCTCTCCTCGACGGCTGCCTCCATTGTGGTGGCGGGGGCGGCTGCAGCAGCGGCGGGGGGCATCGCCGTCGTCTCTGGAAACGGCTGGGCGTCAAACACCTTGCCTTTGTGTCCGGCGATCAGCGAATCAATGTGGCCGCTCTCCCCCATCTCCGCCTCTGCCGCCTCGTCTTTGTCCTCGTAGCAGCCGCCCTCCCGCTTCTCCCTTCTCCTGCGGCTGCAGGTGGTCGTGATGAGGACGATGGCCAGCAGCAGCAGGGAGCAGCTTCCCGCCAGCACGATGATTATAGCCACGGATGTGTCCCACTGGAACAGCTCCTCGCCCTCGCCGTCGCCCTCCGACCGGCCGGGGAGGCTGGGGACGGGGCCTTCCACGAAGCTGAAGTGGATGACGGCCGTGGAGGTAAGCGAGGGCGCTCCGCCGTCGCTCGCCGCCACCGTGACCCTGACGGCATCAGTCACGTCGTACGTCAGCTGACGGCTCACGTGCACCTTCCCCGTGGCCCTGTTGACGGAAAAGCCCAGGTGTGCGCCCTCTGTGATTTTGTAGGACAGCTGTGCATTTATCCCTTCGTCTGCATCTGTGGCCTTTATCTGGGTTACAACATAGCCTGCAGGTGCATCTTTGGGCACGAAAACCTCAGCGGAGCCCTTGTACAGAACTGGCTCTATGATGCTTGGTTGGTTGTCATTCTGATCCAGAATTTTAAGTCTGATTATGGCGGTGCTCTGGAGCTGCGGAGAGCCCCCGTCACTCGCTTGGATATGTATCTCTAGCTGCTTCATGACTTCGTAATTAAAGCTCCTCAGCGCGTAAATTGAGCCAGACACTGAATTGAGTGACACAAATGTGTTCATCAGTGACCCCATTATGACAGTGTCTATCAGCCTGTATGTTATCTTGCCGTTGTTCCCCAAATCTGCATCTTTGGCCTCAACTGTTGTTATATATGCCCCGGGTGCATTGTTCTCCAATATGGATATTTCATGAACAGCTTTGCTGAATTGAGGGGCGTTGTCATTCTCATCGCTCACTCTAATTGTATACTGTGTGATCTTTCTCAGCGGAGGTGACCCGAAGTCTTCGGCCATTACTGTCAAGTTATACTCACTAATTCGCTCTCTGTCTAGTGGGGCGGCTGTAACGATCATGTAGCTGTCTTCATGAGCTTGCTGAAGTTTGAAATGGTCGTGACCATATAATATGCAGTGCACTTGACTGTTGATGCCCGAGTCTCTGTCCAAGGTGCTGATCAGAGCCACCAGACTCTCCTTGTCTGCCGCCTCGCTAATGTAAGCGACGCTCGTCGTCATGGAGGTCATTGGGGTAATGCTAATTTCTGGGGCATGGTCATTAACGTCTTTGACGTGAATTATAATTTTACAGACGGAGGGGGTCGGGTTGGCTCCCAAATCAGTTGCCTGCACATCTACCTCATAGGTTTTTTTGTCTTCATAATCCACTGGGCTCCTGAGCATCAAGCGGCCAGTTTTAATGTCCACTTCGAAAATTTCTCGTATTTCGTGTGAAACCTGTTTCCCGAATCCGTACGTGACCTCTCCGTTTAACCCTTCATCTGCATCTATTGCATTCAAATCTAATATAACCGTGCCCACCTGCGCATCTTCAGGCAAACTCACTGAAAAACTATTCTGGTCGAAAACGGGACTGTTATCATTGAAGTCAGTCACTCTTATGGTAATTTTTGTTGACCCCGATCTACGTGGACTGCCCCCGTCTGTGGCTACCAACTCCACCGTGTATGACGCCTGTGTCTCTCTGTCTAGCTCTTTCATTAGCACCAATTCCGCATATTTAACCCCATCCGCTCTCAGGAGCACATCAATAGAAAAATGACTATTAACAGATATTTGATAACTCTGAATATAGTTTGATCCGACATCAGCGTCCACGGCCGGGTCTAAAGGAATACGGGAGCCCAACGCTGCATTCTCAGAGAATTCCACTATAGATTCCTTGTTTGGAAACTCTGGAGAGTTATCGTTAATGTCTTTAATTTCCAGCTCAACGTGAATCAATTTGTACCGATCTTTTGAAAAACTGACCACATCAAAAGTGATAAGGCACTGTAAAGTGTGCCTGCATATTCGTTCTCTGTCAATTCTCTCCCCAACAGTGAGTTCTCCGTCGTTTTCTCTCACTCTGACGAAAGAATCGTTAAATTGCTTCATCATCCTGAAATTAGTCTTGGACGAATGAGACAGACTCAAGGACATGTCCTTGCCAAGGTTTCCGATTACTGTACCGGGTCCGTCCTCCTCATTTGTCTGGTATCGTACAGTATTTCCCTCGGACGCAGACAGTGAAACAATCAACATCTGTTGAACAGAACATATAAATATCCACCGGTGCCAATCTATTAATATGAGCCCTGTCATCTTCGGAGTTGTATATTTCTTCACAAAGAAGCCTCACTTTCGCCGTGCACTCAGGAGCAATTCAGCCTCTGTATGAGCTCTCCATCCAACAGCCTGTTATGAAGTGTGCACAAAGTGAAAGTTACTTGCTCATTGCGCGCAGCCAGTCAGACACGCTTGTTGCCTCTCCGTCTCCACACAGCTCCCAGTTCTGCAGTGGCGGGGTTTATACGGCTCCTCATGCTAATGAGACCAAGTGTGACCAATCCATCGCTTTAGAATTAAAAATATGCCTTATAAAAAAAACAAAAACACTCTAAGCCTGTCTGGGGGTGCGTATATAGAAGAAGGTAGAAAATAAAAAGGAATCCAGCTGTTTTTACTTTGTGCACAGCGTTTTTCCTCGTATTACAGCAACACGGCTCCAGCGAATAATAACCTTGCTATAACCTTCTTCCATTCTTTTATGTCTCTTGTGTCTGCGTGTGTGTGTGTGTGCGTGCGTGTGCGTGTGTGTGTGTGTGTGTGCGCGCGCCCGCCCGCCCGCCTGTGCGTATGCGCATGTGTCCACGGTGATTGATAACACATAACCCGCTCAGTATAATAACCTATAAGCCTGATAATAATATACTTTTTTGCAGTGCATTAACATTCAGTATAACTGTTTGGAGCCAGATTGGTCTTCACTTGCATTTGAATGTGATTATCCATATCTTGAGTCATATATACAATTTGTATGCATGTAAATGCTAACGTGTTTGTTAAAGATGGTGTAGGTGAGATTTGAAAGTTGCAACAAAAGATATATCTAACAATAAAGAAAGAGTAACATATTTAGAACAACCCAAAGACCGATCCCCTCCTCCTCTGCCCCCTCACCCTGGAGCCAGTTGTTCTGCCTTGGCAAAGCGCCACTGACAATCCTGTAGCTGTGTGTGTGTGTGTGTGTATGTGTGTGTGTGTGTGTGTGTTTGTGTGCGCGCTGCGCGGCACACATTCATGTTATTGAAAGGCAAGGTAGATTCACTGGACCAATCAAGGAAAAGGCTGGCTGTCATTGGTCTGCATTCCTTCAGGACACCACTTACAGGCAAACCAGAGCACATTTTCTGAAAGATAATTTTACACATTTATAGCTGACAGATAACTTGGCATTTTTAATACATGACACTAAGCTCTTACATACTATAATCACATATAATCACCCCTCTCGTTGTGAAAGGAGCTATACATTTTGCTCTTATTTACATACAAACATTATTGATCTTCCATATAGGTGTTATGTTACAGTCTATGTTGCTGTATGGTGCTGAGAGAACAGTAATATTTGTGCACCATAACAACTGTCTTCAGTGTACAATAGACAGAAAAAAATTACTGATGTAGGAATATGGAGACTCAATGAGATATATGTTATGTTAATTATTTAAGGATTAAAAAGATGTGTATTCAGGTGTTGTCTCCATAATACATGGCTCTTGTGTCTGGTGAGGATTTTTACTTGAGTTACAGTGGTCAGTCGCTTACTATTTGATGTAATTCATGGTGTTTTTACAGTTGTTAAATGGTTGAACTGTTGAACTCTGCATTCTAACATTAATGCAAGGTTAAGGTTAAAGGACCTTGAAGACACATCCTTTGCAATGTTTCTTATGCTTAACTTGACCAAAATTCCCCATCATAATTCTCAATCAACTTACAATTTGTATATTCGACAGCCAGTAGAAAGCTTCAGAGCAGAATGGTTGTTTTCAGATTGAAAACGCGATGACGGACAAAATTCCATTATTTCGCCAAGCATATAACATTTTCAGGCTGTTTTGTGGTGACTATCTTTTTACCGCTTATTGTGAGAAGCCATGATGGATATTGAATGGTTTATGCTATATGGTATAATTATATAGAAACCCACTATTTCTATGAAAGCTATTAGCATAATGTTTACAGCTTCAATAAGACTCAATACAGAATACAGAGGAGCACAGTTTTGGTGAGGTGTGTGTGTGTGTGTGTGGGGGGGGGTGGGGGGGGGGGGGGTGGTAGACGAGAAATACATGAGAGAAACTGTTGCTAGAAGAACATATTTCAAATTTACTGCTGGCCCACAGACACAATTCAATTTTTAATGGGATTGTAAATGCATTCCGTTTCAGGGGATGCCTTTGCATTTTAAGTTCTCTAATCACGTTGGTCCATATCGTGCCCGAAGAAATGACATGATTGTGTGCATTTGTGGGAGCTACTTAGCTCATCGTTCTCTCACACAGATTTGAAATCATAGGCAAATAACATGGTGGTATCTCAAGTCACCTGATTATTGTTCTAGTGAGAGATCACTTGCCTTAAAGATGTATTCATGCCTTAGAATGTGTTTATCTCTCTCTCTCTCTCTCTCTCTCTCTCTCTCTCTCTCTCTCTCTCTCTCTCTCTTGCTCTACCTTCTGTTGGTGCTACACCAACTCAACATTTTTTCAATGGCAACTAAACATTACTATTATTATTTTTTTATATAAAGTTAGATCTTACCACAAATGGTTTGCAAACAATTAAACTAAACTAATACACCTTGTTGTGTTTTATAAGAATAACAGGTCACATATAAGCATGTCATTTAGTGAAATGTTTTGTGTACTTTATGCCGCATTTGTTCATTAACGTGCTAAAATATTTCCAAGAAGCCTCATTTTGCACACAATACACTTTTAGTTGCATTTATTTTGTCTGTCCGTACACTCCCAAATACATTCTAGATTTATACAGAAGGATTTGGTTTTGCCAGCATTGTCAATTGAACTAGAAGAAGAAAGTGTTTGTAAGAATGATTATGTTCGATGCCTCATGTATGTACATTATAACCAATCAAGATGGTGGCAAAAAAAAAAGCTTGTGCAAAAGTAAATAATCTTTAAAGAGTCTCTTTGTTGTATTTTTAAAACTCCTGGGGTAATAGGTCATATTCCCAACTTATATAATGCAACATAATTTATTTATCTATTTATCTATGTATCTATTTATGTAATAATCATTCAATGCCCTTTTGTCTGAACTTATGTATTTACATAACATTCATGTGGAAATTGTGAATATTGAACAACAGGTTACATTGTTCTTTGTCAGCACTTGTTGGGAATGGGTTATTTCGAGCACAAAGTGCTGTGCATTCCAAGGGGAATAATTAGGCAATGAAAAATATCTTGGACGATAACGCAAAAGAACCGTCTGTTTTGTACTCCTGAAATGAGTGTTTTTTCGAGATGGCTGTTTTATAGTAGCTTATTATAAATGCTCAAATGTATTCATCAAAACATGCTTTTAAATGCTTGCCTTCAATTCCCATATGGCTACAGGTCCCATAGGCAAAATCAGATCGCTCTCTGCTGATTAATTCAAACATCTAAATACAAATGCTTGTGTGTTTATATGGGAGAGCAAGGTCTCTGCCATCACATTGGGGCTTCAAGCCCCATCGGATGTCTTAAACTTAGAAAGGAGCCAGTGTTATGTTTTATTGATTCTTCTCCAGGAGTCTAGAGACAATAAGGCGGGTGAATATTTCATTTCTCTCTTTATGTTTGGACAGAGCGCTGCATCCCAGTGTTCAAGGTGTCCCTTCAGACACGTCCCAGAGCAGACATAAACAAAGTTATTAGACGAGCAAGGCAGGGTTCAGAGAGAAATTCAACACTCCGAGTTTTGAGCAGTCCTCTGACAGTACAGTGTGGCAACTAAATCTGTCATGCTTCACTGTTCATACGATATGATAGTATTTGTTCTTGCTTTGTCTTGTTTTTGATTTTTTTTTACCTTGAATGATACCACAGAGTTTTGTCACTTTCTATTGTGGTTCTCATTTGTAAAATTCTGTACATAAATGCAAATGTTCCTTTATAATGTGATAGCATATGCCATGGGCTTTGCATATTGAATTAAGCTCAATTTGTACAATAAGTGGGACCATTGGGATGATTTGGGTCATCCTGTTTTTTCTGTAGTAAGGAATAGCGTTGGCTAAGTCATACTGTACATTGTGTGTGTGTGTGTGTGTGTGTGTGTGTGTCTGTTTTGAGAACCTCCCCCTATCCAATGCCTTCACTTCTTGTAGATCGCTGTCCTTGCTGACAATTCAACAGAAACCCCCCCCCTCTGTGTATGAGGTGAGTAAACGGTGTGGGGGGAGGGGGGGGGGTGGGCACATCATTTATGTACTTAGACCGTCAAGTCTCATAAATGCGATTGAAGAAAATCATGTCACATTAATATTTCCTTTTTTTTTTTAGACACAAGGGTTAATGTGGTTGTTCTTTCTCTTACTGTTTCGCTGTAAGCAACATGCTGTTTAAGGCATGTGCTTCACAGGACAGGACGAGGTCTAATTATGTAAATTGCATTCAAACGCATCAGTAATAGCTCATGTGGAAAGGATGGTGTCAACAAGGTGTCCGAAATCACCATGAGAATTTGCTAATTAAACATGACACCATTTTTCTCCCAACACATGGCTATATACTGTACGCAGGCACACTTTGGGATAAAAATACTGTTCTATATATTGTATTGCCAGCTGGAAGATAATCTTTTTTGAGAAATAAGGTTTCCATTTGCTGCTACATGGGTGAAGGACCTGGTCTTTCATATCACCAAGAGACCATTAAACGGTGTATGTTGTGTTGTGACAGTGTACTGTATGTAATAAAAGTTTCCAAACATCTGCCTTTCTATACAGCAGACAATCAAATGGCCTTCTACAGAAGAAAGAGATGCTTTATTACTCTGGTTATTTGTCTAGCCTATCAATGCATGAATTCTATTTGACGAGTGCAGATAAACCATTTGCCTGAATGTGAAAATCATTGTATCTTTAAAGGAAATATTAATTCAGTCTATCAGGAAGCAGAAAAAAAAACACATATTTTCCATATCTTTCCCCGGTGTAACACTGCATTGGATTATATGGAGCAGATTGTTTCTCATCGATCGTGGCCTTATAATCACTCAGACCAGTCAGAGCAGGGGAAGAGCAGTTCAAATCTTCCCCAGGTGTAGTCAGGGCACGAGTATTGGGGCGGTTAACAGAGGAAAGACAAAGTGCTTATAGAGTTCGTGAGTGACACTTGAGCGCTGCTCAAATGGTGGGGGGAAAAATTAATATAGAAGTTTTTTCCTTCCCCCTTTTTGTGTTTGCCCAAGATGAATGGGCTTTTCAGATTTAAGAAACTGCATGGCTGAAATACAAAGAGAGGCTCATCTATCAGAGGCTGAATAGTGGGAGAAAATCCTGTGGCGGTGTGGAGGAGAAATGAGGAGGGGTGCTGAGGGTCTGATTAGACTCTGGGCCAGTTCTACTCAGGGGGCTTGCAGAGCAAACATCAATCCATTCTTCTTCCTCTTCAAATCCTTTCAACCACTTGAGACAATTTCTTCACTGTATAAGCCCCATTTTAAAGATTCTCTTTTCTTCCCCGTGCCGTCTATATGCGATTGAACACTTAATGCCCGTTTGTTTTTTTATGAATTTTTTTTCTCTCCCAGAGAACATATTTTAAGTACTGTCGATAAAACAGCATCTAGATTGCAGTTTCCATCATCATTCAACTAGCTGTCAGCAGCTGAGTGACATGTTGAGTGAAGTGATTGTCGGGCTATGGAGTGGAAAAAATGGAGTATTAAAATAAGTCTACGAGGGGGTGACATCAGTCTAAACATGGGGTAGAGAGAAGTCTTCCTCTCAGAACACCCATGAAAAGAGCATAGCCAATTAAATACAGAGAGACACATGGGAAGCTTTTATAATGTTTCCAAGGCATCAGGATCTTAATTTTTGATGCTGCTTTATGTGCAGCCAGAGTATAACTTGGCCCTCCTAGTTTTCTGCAGTGATAAGAGGTAAACACCAAAACCTAATAACTGTCAAGTGCACAGTAAATCAAACTGACAAGTCTCTTAAAAGGTATGGCCATGAAAAATTTACTGAAAATCTTTTGAGAAGACCTAGAATGTTGAGTGTTTTTTTTCTCCTCTGACGGTTCAGTCCTCATTGATTCTTGTGTATTGCATATAATTAATATATAATTAATTCTACCAAAGTGTAAAACTCCTAAATTAGTATTTAGGAGCCCAAGCCCAAGCACCCCGCCCCCTCCTCCCCCCCTTCCTAAATAATAGCAAAATGTTGCTTTCAAGATGTAGACTATACTGTATTTGCATTTAACCTGGATGCGTAAAATTGGCATGAAATAGCTAACCTTGGCTTCCTGTAATGCCCTTCCAGAACATTCTGTCTGCATGACAGATTTCGTGACCCACGAGAGAGGACTTTGAAGATTTTATTGGCTAAATCCTCAGTTCAGGAAAAGAGTGAAAATACACACGAGGGTGACATTAAATCCTTAACAGCTATTGGTAGTCATTAGGGGATTAGAGCGCCATGGGTTACTGGCAGTGCCAAAAATTCATCTCAGATTATCAAGTTATATGTTGATGTGTGTAACAACCCTTCTATAACTATGAATCTCTTCTAAACGAGGTTGTTGTGAGAAAACTAAGAAAGAACTGAGACAATCCCAGCTCTGGTTTTGTCATATGTAGGTCTTGCACTGTGAGGAGACTGGGCATGGTTTCCAGGAGAGCCACAACTTAAAGACTGAGCAAAGGTATGCCAAAGTGAAACATGTCAGCCAATTTCAGACGGGCGCAGCAACAGTACATCAGCAGTGCTGGCGGTGCATGGCCGTGGGCCTTTGACTGTCGGAATCAGAAATTCACAGTTCAGAGCACTCCCGGAGATGGAGCCAGAGAAATCCTTGACGCCCCACACAATGAGGCCATTTCATAGTAGATCACAGCAGGCTTGTGCTGGCGTTGATGGGAGAGGAAAAGCATTATGACAGCCTGATGAAGAATTTATTTGAAATGTCTCGAGGTGTTGGGTAGATTCGTGAGCAGTATGAGAGAAACATTGGGAGGGCGAAGAATATGTGTTTAATGCAAACCCTTCTTCCAAAATGATTACAGCAATTTCTACATATAGTGATGAATGTGTGAATGACAGTTTTTGTCTTGGCAAATATTTTAATATGACGGAAGTCTCAGAATGGTCTTAGGCACGGGCGTTTTATAGTGATGACCACTGCCACCAGAGAGCCTAGATATATAACCATTATCTTCAGCTTTGCAGTTTGTTTGGGAACACACAGCCACAAGAGAGGAGATGCATGATGTGAATAATTTGGGAGGATGTACTGTATTGAGGGGATTTATGTGACCAGCCTGATGTGGCACTTCCTGAATTTTGCATTGACAGACACCCAGTGAGGTCAATAACTCTTTTACTACCCTTGTAAAAGAGTGCGGTCCCCCGCCCCACAGCTAACAGGGGATACATTAACAGGTGATTATGTTTTTGTCCCATGTGGACTGCTGCTCTTCAGATAGTTCTAATTAGCCATGGTTAACCAACTCGCAAATGTCATGCCTTCGATTTTGAGGTACATCTGCTCCCTTTTGAATTAACAACACATAGAACACATCCAACACAATGTTGAATGTTTTAGTAAATAGCATTTTTACTTTACTCCTTCATATATATCCATGCAATTGATTGTCTGATATACCAAAGCAGTGCATCTGTCGGGAGACAATATATCTGCTGGTTAAGGTAATATAAGTGCAACATGGAATCTGCAAAACACAGTTAGCAGTGTTCTCAACAGTGTGTAGACTGTAGAGAGAGAAGGTTTAAATATTAAATTTGATTCCTCCAAACATAAAACACATCTTCCTCTGTGAATGGTATTGGTGTGTTGTTAAAAAAAATGTATGAGGGCTGGCTGAGTGTGAGTCTGATAGCAGGTGCATACAAATCTAAAAGGTATAAATGATATATTTGGGAATGGGGGGAACTGCTATGCATTTCTTTGCATAGATAACGCCTTCAGCTCTTGCACTGATTATAGTTATCTTCCTTGGACAGAAATCGTTAGGGTTTTGCATACGGTCAAGGACAAAACATCCAGGATATTCTGTCTATTCTTCAACTTTAATGGAATATTAATTATGTTTGCAAGAAGGGACATTTCAATTTCACTCCCCCATACTTTCCTAGCCATTGTATTGCATAACTCAGCATGGAAAACCCAACAACAGTGCACTCATTTCCTGTGTGCATACCATAGTGTACTCCACTTCAGATGTTGTTTTGTTGTTAGTTTGATGTTAGTTTGCATAAGCAAAAAGTTATTTTAATGGCTTTGTTTCCTATTTTATGTAATATGTGTTATATTTCCTTGTAATTGCATTTTTATAATATTAATAAAAATAGTAATATTACATTTTATTTATGATGCCTTTCAATACACTCAAGAACATCTTACATTACAAATAGGCAAATACAAATATATAACATTTGGCTGATACATATTAAACATTTGACCAGGGCAAGAATATATATTATAGAAACAATACACATTTAAACCAAAAAGATTGGGGAAATATTTACAAAATAAACAAAATAAAATAATAAAACATGCTTGTTGCGAGTGACAGTTGAACAAAGGGTTAAATGTCATATAGGCAACCTTGGAGTGATGGGTTTTGAGGAGTTAAGCAAAGGATGTGACCTTGGTAGCATGTCATATGTGCAGGTGAAGGCATGAGCCCCCATGGTGGGTAGGTGGAATGGGGGGTGACGAGAAGACCTAAATAAGGAGCGAAGAGATCGAGAGGGAGAATATTTTTTATTATTATTAAACCTTTATTTTACCAGGAAATTTTACAGGAGTGTCCTGGTCAACAGGAGTGTCCATGGCTAGATTCCAGGAGAAGGTCAGAGAGGTAGGAGGAGACAGGTTTTGAAGGGCCTTGTATGAGAGGAGGATGTGACACATATACACGTGTGTGTTATGTTTTACAGTAACTGCTAGTCCAAATGGTTGGTCATGTTACTCTAACTAGTAACTTTGTACATTGCTTTAATTATATAATTACATGGTTTATTGGTTTCACTACACCATAAAACACTTTGGCAGCCTTGGAAAGGTTTTACAAATAATGCATTATGTTAAGCATCTATATTGTTTTGCAAGTAACTGACAAGGAGAAATACATTAAAGTATTAGTAGTTTCTACTTACAGTAAACTAGTAAGAAGAACTAAACCTTTATGGCTACCTATTGAAGCAACTAGAAGCTTTTACCCTGTTGCTCCCAAGCTGCAGTGTTTTACATTACAACCTCATAACTGGAATTAAGATGGAACAACAGGAGATGCTAATATACCTATATTTTCACATTTGTGTGACAGTGAGTGAGTGTTGGCTTTAGATTCAACATACTAATTAGCCCCCTCCAACAGTTTGCAATTTCCCCCTGATTTTTAATCAGTCTAATTTTCCTCTCCAACACACAGGCACGTTCTCCGTCATACACATCAACCCACTGTTTGCATAATGTGCTCACTGTCTGTTCCTGGGAGACTAAGCACTGTTTGTGTATGCATGCATCCACATCGTGTTTGTGTGTGTGTGTGTGTGTGCGTGTGTGTGCGTGCGTGTGCGTGTGTGTGTTTTGAGAACCTTCCCCTATCCAATGCCTTCACTTCTTGTAGATCGCTGCCCTTGCTGTGGCACAACCAGCATTGCTCTGACAGTTCAACAGAAAAAAACACCTTCTTTTCCCTGTTATGGAAATTAGATTTTCCATCTCACTTCTCCCTCAGTAGCTAAATGTCTCTTTGCTAAGAGTAGGACTGTCTAGACGATTAACACTTCTACTTGTCTGTTCTTGTGAAAAGCTGAAGCTAATTCTAATTGTTGTTACCTTGTAAAAAATTGATTTCCATTGAAACCGTGCAAAACATATAGGCATGACTGTTTATTAGAATGTTAACCGTTAACGTTACAGATCACCCTCAGTGAGCCTCATTAGAATTGCATTGCTGGACTATGTACTTTATATTCCAATTACGCCTAAGGTATATTCTGATTTAAGGAAAAATTACATTCAGTCATATTGGTAGACCACCATGTAAAATCTACTGCTTTAAAAATCTAAATCAATTAAGCTCATTTGTCCTTGCAGCAAACAGAGCAGCCATTGGAAACGTAGCTGCAGAGCTGGAGGGAAGGGGGGGGGGGGGGGGTTTGGGGTTGCCAGATAATTAATAACCAGGCCTCTGTAAAACACATGGTCCTGCTCTAGAGAACACTGTCTCTCTACACTAGCACTGTTCTTTATCAGTCCTTATTCTGAAAGCACAGCGTTAAGAATCTGTTTTGTACTAGAGCTTACCGTATTCTATTCATAGGACCCTTTAGAAATAACTGCCGTTCATAATGGAGCTGGGATCTGATTAACCTCCTCGCTTTCGACACAACGGCAGCCTACCCTGAGACTCGGCACCGTAATGTGTTCGCTATCACCAAGCACACTCCAAACATCCGCTGCACCGCACGATCTCGGCAGGCAGATTTAAATCCCTAAACTCCTCGCCGGGCACACAGCGGGAAGAGCAGGAAGGCTATACGGTCCTGCTCAACATTAACGTCGTTCTGTGCCACCAGCGTGTGTACACATGACCACACTCCCATACACAAACACTGCCTGTTAAAATAAAAAATATTAGTGCGCCATGTTTTGTTGTATGCATGTATTCCCGATGTGCACAGGGGTGTATGCTCCAGGAACTTGCAGAAGTTTTTGTTTTTTTTGTCGTTGCGTTTATTACGATGGCCTTTAAAGTGCCTGCTGCTGCTTTAAATAGCTGATGTTTTTTGACCTTGAAGTTGTACCTTATAAGGACTAAACACACTAAACGAGATTCAAATTCAAGAGTGGATCAAAACGTTTTTAGTTGCTTTATGTAAGTTTTGTTATATTTTACATTATTATAGTTGTATTTAATTTAATGTGACAGTATTTTATCTTGACAATTGTTCTCAATGCCACTGCCAGGTGTGTGTAAGTCTCAGGTAATTGTCCAACTTTGCGTTCCCAACTCAACATTGCCATCTGCTGGGAAAATAATATATAGCATGGGGATCAAAATTGCTTGTTTATTGTTGAGAAAATGGTTAGCGTGTGCCAAATATGTCAAAGGGAGTGATTACACCCCTCAGTGGCCAGTTGGCCAAACAGTCTTCCCCCAGTGGCCAGCCCTGTGGGGGATGTCAAGACCAGGCAGACTTGGTCTTGGTAAGAAGCCAGTTTAACAGCCAAGTCCTACCCAGCCCAAGTGTCATCTGCCCCTGCCAGTGGGAAGCAGTTTTCACCCATCAGATAATGACTGAGAGGAAATTGCTTGAAGGAGGCAACATTATGGGGATATGGAGATTTAAAATATATTCAAGGAGAAGGAGAGGAACCTGGTCCTTGAAAAGACACAAATTAGTATTCTCATGTGTGAGTGTTCACGCATGCGCACACACACACACACACACACACGCGCGCGCGCACACGCACACACACGCACACACACACACACAAAACACACAATCACATATGCAGTGAAGCTATACTTTATCTTTGCTCCTTTGAATAATATAACCGTCCCAGGGAGAATAAAATGTATTCACAGCGTGGACTACCAAGCACATTCTGATTTACTCTGCCTGATACAGTAACTGCCAACTAGCCACGGGAATATGAATGAAGTGTGAACATTTTATAACAGTGCATGTATTAAAAACAAATAGATTTGCAGTACCCTTGTGTTTACAATGACCATTACAGTGGAGGGGAGGGAAATCAAAATGAATAAGTATAGGATAAAGATTTATTTCCATTGAGCATATACTTTCAGAAAATCTGTTTAAGTTATAATCTTAGACATACAATATTAGATCATATATCAGATGGCCTGCGTGGACTGGTTGGGACCAGATGTTAGAATAGTACAGTAAATGATAAAGGTGTTATGTTACTTTGTGTGTTTAATAAAATCATCATTAGAAGGTTTTAGCCTGTAGATGGCACTGTCTTCCTGATACCAATCCCATCCTTCATGTTGAAGGTGCCTGGCTCTGAATGTTACAGTAATATAATTTAGCAAATTGCACAATTTCTGTCTTCATGATTAATAAACTGCAATTTTGTCAAAATATATACATAAGATACAATTTTATTTTTTGCCTCCCAGCTATAAATAACATGAATATTATGTAAGGAACGATGGTTTGCGCCTTCTGAAATGCATGTAGTTTTCTTACCTTGTGCATATGGCCAACACTGTTTCAAACTGCTTACGTATAATGAAGTGCATCTAGCAACTGTTGCTGAAATAATTCGGCGGCGGTGAGTGTTCGTTCCGCAGTGGGGAATGGTTAGAGTGGAGTTGGGGCTACAGGAATCTCAGCCAAACACGATTTGTCTCAGAATACTAATGCCTCTTTTGATCTGCCTCAGTTTTCAGGAGATTTCAACAACAAAATGTGTCTTCCCATATTCCTTAATAGCCTCTGCCTTTCGTGGCTAATATGGAGAAATCCTAGAAACATGTTTACATCCATATTGTTTTGGATTTGTTTGAAACATATGAAGTCTATTGAGGTCTAATCACAGGGAAACCCTGCATTATTCATGATTGGTCCTAATAGACTAATTAATTTATCATAAATTAATAAGACACATTGATGAATTTCTTGTGTTGTGCATTTTATTACCATAACTGATCTTTGTTTTACAATTATCTGTTTAAGTTTTGCTTCACATGACGTAAATTTGCGAAGATAGTATTTCATCCCACCACATGCTCTTATGAACTGTGAGCTGAGCCTAAAAGCAATGCATATATATACTGTACACAACAGATCAAATAAACAAATAATTTAATAAAGAGGGGCTTTAACTCTTGTCTAATATAGATTTTAAGGTTGTTTTGTAGCATATTGTGAGCATGCAATACCAGTATGCGTGATTAGGGACCATGTGAAACATTTGGCCAGTTGTAACCAGATGGAGATCTGTGTGTGTGTGTGTGTGTGTGTGTGTGTGTGTGTGTGTGTGAGTGTGTGTGTGTGTGT
>JAODUK010000014.1:3479481-3509082 GCA_027564635.1 Typhlichthys eigenmanni | reverse complement strand
GTGTGTGTGTGTGTGTGTGTGTGTGTGTGTGTGTGTGTGTGTGCGTGTGTGTGTGTGTGTGTGTGTGTGTGTGTGTGATGGGGGAGGGGGGTGGTTATCTGGTGCCTGTGATGCCACGAGTGGTGCCAAAAGCAACAGGGACTTCTAGCCAGTCTGACAATCTGGCACCTACACAGCTGTTGGTCACATGCTTCCACCCTTGTCTCACCGTGAGCCAGGACCAGGCGCAGTGTAATCTCTTTTTTTATCTTCCTTTGAGACAGCCCAAATGGCCCGTATTAAACTGGCTACATGGCCACAAAGCATAAGACAAAGACATGTGCACTCCCTGTTTATTGAAGCATCCGAGGTTACAAGTGAGATGAGGAAACCGATAAGGGGTGATGACAGGTCAACTTCATTCATCCCATGGCTGCTTATATATACAGTATAGTATTGGTAATGTTGGTACATGATGCTGAAATTGTCTTTAAAGTTTCCTAATCACTCTGATCAAAATGTGGTCATTGGTTATTTTAGTATATTCACATTTGTACGGTCTACAGTTTTGATTCACACAGTAGCAATGTTTTGATTCCCCTGTCATACCTAGAGTAAAATGTAAAACAGTTGCTGGTGTCCAAAAGGTGTTATTTTGTGACATTTGTTCCCAGTTGCATATGCCTGGCTTATGGCACCCACTGTTGCCAAAAGCTCCCTCATAAGGAAGAGCAGAGGTGCTTTGCTTGTATTTTCAGTTGATCCTCAAATGGTCTTGTAAGATTTCCTTGGGTATAAGGTTGATGGAGCTGATCTCTAACAATCAACTCTGATCTACATGCCAGAGACTGCCATTCCAAGATTAACATTATTTTAACAGTTAATTAAAATTACCTCAGTTAGAGAGCAGATGGCCAAACCCATTAATCGGCTGTAATGTTCTTACAGTCACCACACACGTCTTAATCAAGCTGGGATCAGCATTAATCACCTCTTAAGTGACAAAACGGTATTAGCCCTGTGCACATGCTTTGTTTACCGTTGGAGATTTTGGTGACATTTTAGTGATGTATTGATCACAACAATCCTGTAGATCGACCATAAGAATATTATTCACAATTAAGTTTAGGAAATTCACGTTTAAAGTTGGACCTGGAATCAATACAGTTATGTTGATTGGTTATGTTGTGCTATAGCTAATTAAACAATATATTTTGTGATATTATTTGGAATTAAATATCATCATCTACCATGATTTGTAGGGTAACCTTTACATAAATGATTGCACACATAATCAAAACTTAAAATGCAGACCGCTATGTGAAAATGCTACAGTATATACCATGTCTCAAATACTTGTTGGCTTAGTGTGTAGTACTCCAAGAAGTAAATTTGGATTCTAAACCAGTGTAATCACAAGTATTCTATCTGAAAGGTTTCAGTAATGCAAACCACAGTCTATGGCCAACTTAATATCTCTGAATTATTTGTGCTTATTTAGTTATTTCTAATAGATTAGCAGCACATGCATAGCTAATGAATTTTAACTCTCTAATTATATTTCAAGGTAAGAAATTACTTTGTGTTGAGTTGTGATTGCATTCTCAGACCTCCAAACCGCTCTTATCTGAGACAGTTTGTAAGTGTGACAAACACACACACTCGCACGCACGCACCCACACACACACTTAGGGTGTGTGAGTTTTAACACCTGTATGTGTAGTCCCCGGGGCTCAGACAGATTTGGCCCAAACTTGTGCTAGGTGTCAATAGTTCTTTGAAGAAGCATTTGTTTTAATCATCTGGGGCGGGGCTAACCACCCATATTGTTGATTGGATTCATGGTCTTTTATTATCAAACTGTTTTGGCAGAACTGTGTGCATGTGTGCTTGTACACATGTGCATGTGCGTGTGTGGGTGCCTGCTTTTGCTTTTGCATTGTATAAGAGTATAGCTCAAATGTAATAGGTTTTAATTGAGGTAGACTGCTACAAAGATGGACTTTACCTTTGATACCTTTGATCAGTGTTATGCTCAAACAACATGTCCTTGTACAACACAAACTAATATATCTATTACTTCAGTGTGTTGTGTACAGTATATTCTATTTGCAGGCTGACTAATTGCATTCTGTCTAGACAGAGAAAATGGTGTGTTAGAGGAAATTTCGATGGATCACATAAAAGGCCTGTAAGTCATGTCAATGTCAATAACTCATAACAATACATACCAGTATGCATTTTACACCCCTACATAATATACTTTGGTCAGTTGGTTACATGTGACTCATATTAATATTTACATTTGATTATTTATGCTGTAAAATCGTTTAATTTATAAGTATTCCACATTGAATACATTCCATATTTACAAATAGCCTACAAAAATAATAAATACATCAATCGTTAAGTCAATGACACTGACACACATAATTACCCATAACGGTAACACTTTAAATTACCACCCAGTAAGTACAGGGTATAAGTACTGGGTAAGTACTGGGTAAGTACTGGGTAACAAAAAGTGTAAGTACAGGGTATGATTCAATTTTTTTGTGGTAATTACTCGGTATTTTACCAATATTTTACAAATATACCTAGAATTACAATGTCAAAATCCCTGTACTTCTAAACTTAAGTATAGGTTTACTTACAGGTATGATACTTTGTTACCACTTTGTTACAGGAACGTAAAGGCACCAAGCTTCACTTTAAATTAGTGCCCGCAGAGCCTATATTACAGTGTACTTACTAGGAATGTACATGTAGTTACAGGTACTAGGAAATAATGTAAGTGTACAGGAAGTTCCAGGAAATTAGAGGGCACTAAGCTGTAAAAGTAAAATGAATAAGAATTGGTAGTCGTGTACTTGTTTGTACATTACCCATAAATACCCACTACTAGTACTTGTATCATACATGTAAGTAAACTGGAATTAAATGTAAAATTAATAATAAATAATTACCACAAAAAAATTGAATCATACCCTGTACTTACAATTTTTGTTACCCAGTACTTACCCAGTACTTACCCTGTACTTACACTGTACTTACCAGGTGGTAATTTAAAATGTTACCCAGCCAATGCTTATTTGTTGTTGACCAATTAAAACATTTCAAAGCAAGTCATGTAAAATTTGCACAGTTGACATAGGCTACTGCCATGTCTGTAATGCAACATAGAAAATGCTTAGCTTGAAAACGCCCCCCACCCCCACCGATCACACTCCACACACCCTCTCTATCATATTCTTAAGAAGCGGAAGGCATTTACTCTGACTAGCCTATTGCCAATGCCAATTACCTCCTGGATCGTGTGATAACTGCGGCAGACCCGCCAGACTAACTAATCAATCGCTAAACTTTGCCATATATTCACGTGTCCACCCTTTTGCCCAGTTGAAATAAATGTAAATGCTTAGATTTTGTCTCAATTAATTAATGGCTAATGAGTGTGTCTTTAGGCAACATATTTCTCATCTTGATCCCCAGTCATTGTATAAGTCGAGCCATTTGCACCCGTGCTACAGCAATTTGCTTCAAAGCAAACGTGCCCCGTTTGCTGGACAGCTGGAAGGCCATTGGTCAACGAGCCAACGTATTTGCATAGACCAGAGTTTAAAAGCCATGCGCTACAAAGGCCATGCTGCAACAGTTGTGACTTGTGACTGGACCTCACGTAGCCTTGTAGTTTGTTGTTTACGATTTTATGAAGTTTTATCGAAGTCCTTCAACATGGAAATTTGCGGATGCAGAGGTTTTGTGACATTTATTTTTTTAATAAACTCTGTTCAGTGTACAACTACAAGATACATCGCATACGAGGAGGACACGCCGGGTACAGAAATAGGGAGCTTGTCCCAAGATCTAAAGATTGACCCAGCCGAAGACCCTGCAACGTCATTCCGCTTCATGCAGGAGACAAACTCGTCCTCTATCCGAATGAGAGAAACCGATGGTCTGATAAGTGTTGGAGAGACGCTGGATCGGGAGCAGATATGTCTCATGTCGTTGCATTGCTTTATCACCTTTGACATTGTGGCTTTCTCCAAAGAAAAGTTTCAACTAATTCACGTGGAGATTGAGGTGCTGGACATCAATGACCATGTCCCCCAGTTTCCTCACAACCAGACGCAGCTGGAGATCTTTGAGAATGCTCCGTTGGGATCAAGATTCTCTCTGGAAGCTGCGGTTGACCATGATGTGGGTACAAACTACATTCAAACGTACAACATATCTTCTTCTAGTCATTTCGTTGTTGAAGTTCGCGACAGAGAGGACGGAATGAAGTTTGCTGAACTAGTGCTTGTTAAAGAGCTGGACAGAGAGGTGGAAGACTATTACACATTTGAAGTAAGTGCGACAGACGGCGGAATGCCACCAACTTCTGGTGCAATGACTGTGAACATTAAAGTGCTGGACTACAACGACAACAGCCCTACGTTTGAACACAGCTCCCTGAAAGTAGAACTTTACGAGGATTCGCCAGTGGGCCACCGTGTTTTGAAGGTGCACGCGTTTGACGCAGATGACGGCGTGAACGGTGAGGTGCTGTACACGTTTGTTGACTCGCCGTCGTCAGAGGCTACAAGCCTCTTCTATATCGACAGTCACTCTGGCGACGTGACCTTAAAATCTTTAGTTGATTATGAAAAGAAGACATCATACGAGCTGCATATTAAAGCGTACGACCTCGGGACGAACTCTATTCCCTCGACCTGCAAAGTTGTGGTGGATATTGTGGATGTTAACGACAATGCACCTGAGATAACAATCAAACCCATGACCTCCTCCAGGGACGGCGTTGCCTACATCACAGAGGCCGCGGCTGCGGAGAGCTTCGTCGCTCTGATCAGCACCTCGGACAGAGACACTGGATCCAACGGCTATGTTCGCAGCAGCCTGCTCGGACACGAACACTTCAAACTACAGCAAGCCTACGGGGACACGTTCATGATTGTCACCACCACTACTTTAGACAGAGAGAGAATCTCAGAATACAACCTGACTGTTGTGGCGGAAGACCTGGGAAACCCACCTTTCAAAACGATTCGACAATACACCATTCATGTGACAGACGAAAACGACAACGCCCCTCTCTTCAGTAAACCAGTGTTTGAGGTCTCTGTGATTGAAAACAACATTCCCGGGTCATATGTGACGACTGTTGTTGCACGTGATCCCGACACTGGGAAGAATGCAAAGGTTTCCTACCAACTTGTGAATTCAGAGGTCATTGAAGGAGCCCCTGTGTCCACATATGTGTCCATAGACCCTCTGTCAGGGTCGCTGTATACCCTGAGATCTTTTGATTTTGAGACGCTCCAGCAGCTTGAACTGACTATCCAGGCGGAAGACAATGGCTCCCCTCCACTGTCAAGCACATCCACGATAAGAATCAGAGTTGTCGATCAAAATGACAACTATCCTTATTTCACCTTCCCTGCCCTACAAAACGACACCGCTGAGATCCCACTGCCCCACAGCGCCCCCACTGGCTATCTTGCTCTCCGGGTCAAGGCCGAGGATGCAGACGAAGGAGTGAACGCTGAGCTTTCCTACCGGCTTGTGGAAGGCGACCAAAAGCTTTTCTCAGTGAGCAAAGACACGGGAGAGATTGCTCTGAAACAATGGCTGACGGCTGAAATTGGCGACGTGTTGGGAATGAAAATTGCCGTGAGTGACAACGGCAGGTCCCCCTGCTCTACCAGTGCAACCATCAGGTTTGTTGTTTCAGACACACAGCCCGCAGAGGAGCAAGTTCTCATTGCGTTGCGGTCGCACGACGAAGACAGCTCTGCGTTGGATAGCTCGCTAATAGTCGTCATTATACTTAGTGGGGGCTGCGCGATGTTGCTGATTGCCATAGTGATTGTCGTTGTCACATGCAAGCTGAACCAAGCGGAGAGAAATCAGAGGAAAGTGTCTCAAAGTCTGTTTGACAGCAGGCCAGCTCCCGTGCTGAGCTCAGCACAAGCTAACATATACAGCGGCCAGCGAGGCCTCCTCCACGACAGGACTGCTTCATCTCTAGATGAGCCCTGCCTGTACGAGGAGAGAAGTGCAGATTCAGACACAAAGGTGAGTTCAGCGCTGCATCATTCTTCTCATTCGTTTGGTGTTTTTCAAACGCTGCCTTGATCTCCGTGCCAGTAGTGGAAACTAACCCCCAACCCCTGCTGTCATCGTGTTTTGCTGCCTTAGATATTCCTGCCTTCCAAGCCCTTCCAACAAACATCGGTGTGGCAAGGTGACAAGTATTGCTTGCAAGTGAGGTAAGACCGCCATTAAATATAATTTCTATCCTTTTTTTCCCCACACGCCATTCTCTGCCGGAGCACAGGGTACTTAACATGCACTGTGCATGCATGTAATTGAAGCTTTGCGGAATGGACCTCGTTGAGAATAGCAACAGGGAATGGAAAAACTGGGAACTGCAAAAAATATCAATAATCAGGCTAGAGCTTTGCAGAGGTGGCTGTACTGTATGTGTTTGTTGTATTTACAGTGGCATGGGGCACAGTGACCAGCTGAGCGCGAAGGACAGTGGAAAAGGCGATAGCGACTTCAATGACAGTGACTCTGATGTCAGCGGTGACGGTTGCAAGAGGAACCTCAGTACTTTCCACCCCGCACCAAAGAGTACGTTTGAGATTTTGAGATTTGTGGTAATGTGGGGTTAAAGGCATGACACATACTGCACATGTGCTGCTTATTAGGAATAAGCTCCAATCCATTGTTTACATTGATCCTACAGCAGTGGTGCTTGTATTTCTTACCTTTTTAACAGCTTTTTTTTAAAAGCATAGCAACATCATTTAATAACACCCTACACAGTTAAAACCATAAACAGCATTGACAAATGTATAAACATGATTAGAAATAATAATTCAAGGCATTACAGTATTTCAATATTGAATACATTATACTGACCCCTTTAAAAGTATCATGTAGCGTTTTGGGGCATCCTGACTTACAGGAGGCCCTGTATTAGACACAGAATATACACTATGTAAACTAATATGGTCTTATATTCATTTACCTTTCTCAGGTTCATTCCGTCCTGGCAACAACGTGGGGACAGATAGGCAAGGTTCATATTGTGTAATACCAACCCAGAGATGCAGTGCCTCCAGAGACAACACATACACAATAGGCTTTGCTCCCGCGCCCGTTTACAAGAATCCACATGCCTTTCCCCACTCCTGGGAGGACAGTAGCTACTGCACACATCTCCCCAAGTCTAGAGCCATGATGCAAAGTTTTCCCAGGAACGGGAACCTGCCCCCTTACTTCTCCCATAAGCAGAGGGACTTTGGTGTGGAAGTTACAGAACAACAGCACAATCACAATATCATAACCGTAGCAACACCTTTGGAGGTTGCAACTATTTTTTAATGTCCCTTGTTGGTAAGCTAAATGAAATGTAGCCAAGCATTCCTGCTGTAGTTTTAAGGACACACTACTCTATTTGGTAAAAAATGATTTGTACATACTGCATGTTATTTATTTGTTAAACTAAATGTTTCTTTCTTTTTTGCATTAAAATCACTACTCACTATGACTAGTAAGTCAACTACAATACCCTCTTTCATCACAATGCTAAGCTTTTGTCCCTTAAATATGTTGTTATAAAATATTGTGATACAATGTCCTATCCAGAGTATTATATACTGCAGATAAGTACTAGTTTCTAAATTCCTTGGGCAGTTACAGAGATTTGAATCAATATTTGCTCCTTATAAATTAGAAGGGTTCTGAACCGATTAAGATATTTGGAAGACACTGCATTTTATTGAAATAAAGTGCTAAAGTGCTATTGGGTCAGAATTATATGTATATACACTTCAAGGTCCACATTCATAGAACTAAGAAATGATTAAACAACATATACTGTGAGACAGCTACTGTATATCGCCTACAGCAGATTGCTAGTCAGAGTAATACCTGTTTGCCATTAGCGAGACAGCATTAAGGGAAGACTGAACATAGATTTGCCATATTCTCCTATTAATCACCATTAGAACACATGCTGAGGTAGCCAATGTGCACATTGGCCAGATCTAATCAAATGTTATTTTTATTGCACTTGCAAAGTTTAATTACACCAGGTAGTGCAAACCTGAGCTTTCTCCCTATGCGTTTATTATTTTTCCCTTTAGAAAGCAATATACTAAGAGAGGAAAGTATATATCTTTAAGAGATGATTATGTATACATGTAATCTACAACCGGTAACAAAACATGGCAAATTAGAGCAGAAGTGTGACTGTATTAAAGCAAATCAAGCTCACATAGTTTAAATAAGCTTAAGCCTTAAATATGCAAGATAAAAGCAATAAAAAATGCCTCGCCATCATGAGGCAAATCTTGGATGGTTTGTAATAAACAACTTCAAATGTATGGGCCTGCTTTCATAATGCTATTCATCAACATTTTAGAACAAAAAAACAATATACTTACATATTTACTTGGTATGTTACATGTCTTTGTGAATGTGGCACAGATAATGGTTTGCCAAGCTCCTCTCCATTCTCTATGGTGGAAGTCACATTTAAATGAGCCTGCACTACGTGAAAAGAAATGAGGGAAACTAAAAAAATATTGTCTCTAACTTAACATAATAACCAACTAAGGACCATGCCCCGGAGAGACAACATATAGCTTTCAAACTACTAGCAAGGAGGAATCAACAGTGAAGACTAAGGCTGGACTCCTAATCACATTCGTCCAACTGCCTCTTGTTGTTCCACGCTGAGAAAAGGAGGCTGGGAGCGCAACTCATTTGCATTAACATTAATACCTAAATGTTGGCTCCAGGTAGCAGCAGGAGAAGTTGAGAGAGCGGATGAGGCACAAATACTGAACAGCATCTGTCGGTGCTTACCACACTGCACCGTCCCCTGAACAGGGGACAATTTACCCAAGCCATATTCTCTGATTAAGTTGTCGTGGGCACCTTTGATCATATTGCCCTTGTCGTCTGTGATGAGATTACAGTTGGAAAGCCATAGGCCTAGAAACTATTTTAGGCATTCAGCGTACTGGGGATTCAAGGCCATGCGGTATAATAGGGGAGCATTAAGAAAGAAGGTCATACTTCTGCTCCAGTGATGTGTTGTGGTCTGACAGATAACCAATTGAGCACAGAGGCAAAGCGCATTCATCAGTCGATACAATATAGTTTTTATCATTATTGTTTTGTATTTCTCTTGTAGGTCAAAATGTGTCCATTGACCCAATAACATGTACTCTATGTTCTAGGTGGTGCCACATCTCAGATCACTGGTTATTTGCAACCAAATGGCCTTCATGGCAATGACCTAAAAAAGGTCATACAACTCTTACACATTTGAAATCCATTGCAACCAACTTCACTCAACCTGTTTCCCCAGGCAAGGGAAAAATTAAAGCTAATTATCTGTTCATCAGTAGTCCACTGACAAATAAGCAGAACATGTATGAGCTATTTCAAGCCTTCCCACCTGATTTTATAATGGTTTGTTTTAAATAAATAATAGTAATAACAAACAAATAACATTTTAACCAGGTAAAATTCTGGACAGCAGACCTTAAATGGTTTATGGAAACTTTGTATATTGAAAAAGTACAGACATACGGCCCTTTTTTAAGCATGGCAAAGCAACTAATTCCTTAAAACGCAAACTGTTGCACATTATCTTATATTTTGTTTTGTTTAATAATGTTCTCTATGACTGCTGAATCAAGAGAACAATGTAATGCTACCATGTGGGTCGATAAAGGTCTTGTCAGCATGGCTTTTAATATATACCCAATGTATGTAGAGCCCTGTTGATAGCTGTCATCTGGTCCCTCAGGACTATTTCACAATGCAATGTACACCAGCAATTGCATCTACATGCCTTGCATAAAGTGCCTTGTGTGAAGAATATTAATTACATTAAATCAACGGTGGGCCAGCCGAGATTTTATCATTCACACACTTTATTTTCCACACAATTTCTCTTAGAGGTTTAGTTACTAATATTAAAAGTAAACAATTTACTCCACGAGCAATGTTCATCAGCATTCACTCCTACACCAACTGCTGACTGATGTGTTGAAATTGGATAGTAGTGCACATATCAGACACCAGAATTGCAGAAGAATTATCATTTATAGATGCCATTTTATCACAGGTGAGCTGACATTCTTATGTAATTAGAACGCAAATAATCAAATAGCTATCATTTAATAGATGTGTATATATTGATTCTGACAGTAAATATGCTAACGCAAGCTTTCAAATATTTGGAGTGCATTTGATTGCTGATACAAATGCAGGCTAGCTGATTTTTTATATTAGAAACACAAAATGAAACAGTGGTTATACTGACATTTTGGCTTTCTTCGTGGCTCTGTTAGACAGGTTTTTTAATGTTATTTTGCCAGTGTTCATGTATACAGCAGAGCTTCAACATGCAATCTCTGTTCATGGTCCTGATTACAACCACAGCACGGGTTATACCCATGTTGCTCTCTGGTGATACTGCAGCAGTACACAGTCCAGGGTGACATATTACACATAGAGTTGCATACATTATTTCACTCTGTAGCCTATTCTATATATGAATCTAAAACTATCCAATAATACTCTGTTTACATAATGAGCAGTGTCGTTAAATACTGAATACCTTTGTGTATTTAACGCCACTGCTCAATATGTAAACAGAGTATTGTTGGATAGTTTTAGATTATACTGTATGTTGGCATGCATAAATACATACTGTGCATACGTACATACATATATACATACATACGTAGGCTACATGCATAAATGTAGCCTATAAAACATATTCTCAATTGTTTTTACAGCAACCAACACAATTATAAAAATATAAAAAAAGTAAGTACCTCAAAACAAAAGCATAATATATTCTGTGGCTGCAGAATACAGTTCACCATTTGTGTCTATTTTAATCATTTTCATGAAACATGATAGTGGCATGCCCTCATGCATAAAGACATGAAGCTTTCATAGTCTGTCATTTTATACATGTGTTCATATTTTCCCATGTAGTTACAATGATCTACTCATTCAGCTGAGGACTATGTGTATAAGTTGTGGCTTCAAGTAAGATGATTTATAGCAAGTGTTTATACTTCTGTCAGACTATACCTAATTACAAGACAAGTGTAATTATGAAGTACCACTAGGGGGAAACATGGTGCTAGAGAATGACAAGCTCACAAATGATATTACATTTATGTGAAACACATTCAGTACATTCAAGTGTGCATTTGTTCAAGTGAACATAAAGTTCTTCAGGTTCCTAAAGGGAACAGAGATACAAAGGGTTTGTTATGTGCTATGTGTTAGCCACAGAAATCAATACCGTCAGGACCTCTTAATTTAAACAATTACCATTATACTGCAATGCTGGTAAGTCATAGCCTGTGAATAGCAATAATACGATAATATCAAATATGTTTACTATCATATTACAATTACAACTCTTTTGTAGAACTAAAATATCATAAATATAATAAAGACATATAAGTCCAGGTAAACACATAAAAAAACACATACATCTCAGTCATTTCTATTGTGTGCAAAAGGCATCTATAAATATAAAGTGTATCAATTATGTTATGTATAATATGCATGATATGTAGGCTACTGTGTGTTTGCCGTTATACATATGTAATATCGCAAATAAATGTATCATATTAAGATGCATCCTCTTAAAATGATAAATACATTACATATTCAGAATGCCATGGTAACAGAACTGCCATGACCACATCAAAACAGCAGGAAATAGAATGCACAAACATGTTTCAGTATTCGGGCTTACAGTGCTTTCACATCGCAGTTGACTTATTCCTGTTGCTGTAAGATGACATGGTGTGTATGGTGTGTTCCTATTGGAGGATCCTTAACCCTGCTCCAGTGGTGATGAAAATGCAATCCACCTCAGTGAAGGATATCTGACCTAAAGGATAGTTAGATGTGCAGCAGGCTATGAGCCATCCTGGTCTGCACAATAAAGGCAAAAGCCAGTGTACTGTATGAGGTTCCTATTGTCTGTTGTTCATGTTGATTGTGCATTGCTGCTGAGCAGTGAAAGTGTATCATCATGTCACTGCACGTCATAAGGGAGACAGCTGCCAATGGAAACCATGATAGGCTAGATGCTATTCTATTCCAAAAGAGAAATTAGAGAGAAAGAGAGACACAGGCAGCAATGAAGAGAGAGAGAGAGAGAGAGAGAGAGAGAGAGAGAGAGAGAGAGAGAGAGAGCGAGAGAGAGAGAGAGTGAAAGTATGATACAATGTTACATCAATCAGTCTAAATGGCTTGCTTGTGTAATTAGCTAACATATTTTGCTTCTTAGGTTCCCTGAAGTTATTAGTGGCTTACAGTTAGCCTTGAAGTAATTGGAATTCCTTAGAGACAACACTTGATGTTGCTCTATCTGTACGTGACTGACAGTTTATTTTTCTGTGTGGATTATTTTTCTTGCATGTTGCTATCATATTGGTGAATTTGTTTCCTGTCATTTTACAGTGCAACCTAATGCTAATTGGGGTGAGACTTGTGTGTTATTTACACCCATCTAGGTGGGAGTCTGTAGTCCTTGTGGTGAGAGCTATGGTACTGGCATTACTGAAAATGTTATAATTTAATAAATAGTCATTGCTGTGGTAATAATGTTGCACAAATTCCACAATGGTATCCTTGAGTATGGCATTACCCTGTTAGAAGTTGAAACAAAAAGGGAGTCTTTGCAACCAGCCCTTCCTCAACTAGTGCCTGGCATTTTCATTTGACGTGTCATCAACAATTAGACATGCACTGCATCGCCGCAGACTTATTTTAGTGAGAATCAAACATTTTGCTTTCCAGTCCTGTAAGCATCTTAATGTGACAAATAGAGGAGCCTGGACCCAATAAAGGGGTTTTTATTTGCCGTTCTTCTAAAATATAGACAAGTTGGACAGTATTTTATTGAAAATGAATTTGGCTGTCATGGTTTAGACTACTACTGTATCACTGTAATGCAGCCGTCACCAGAAAACTGGTCCAGTTCCATTTGGCTGAATGTGTTGTCAAAACATAGTTGGGCTAAAAAGGTGGTATGTCAGAAAGGTGTTCTCCTCCCTGTTTGAATTGGTGAAGATAAACATGCCAAGATAAAAACCAATCTGAAGAGACATATATTGCAATGTTTGCACAGCCTTTGGTTTTCTTCAGTTTTATTCCATTTCAATTTAGTGAATGTGAATGTGATGTCCCTTTTAATTTTCTGATAGTCCCTTGCCACACAAGCTGTTAGCTGGATAGATATCCTCCCAAGAAGTTAATTTAAATGACAATGCTGCCTGATCAATTGCATACTAAATAGCTCTCTGAGTCCATATTGAGATCAGTAGTAGAACAGTACTTCTATAGAAGAGTGCACTTGCAACTATGTTTAAGTGAAGCACTGCCACTAACGTATGTTCAATAGAAGAATCTTCCAGCTAAATTAGAATAGAATAAATTGAATAATTGTCCATTGACTTTATTGTGCACAGTAAATTGCGCTAGTTTTTCAATTACATACAATTTAGAAGCCAGCAGAGTTCAGACACTTGACTTAAGTCTAATACTTTAAATATAAGGCGCCCATTGCTTTCATGTGAGGCTGTTTTTTGTGTTGTTTTTTCAATATAAAAATCACAGACTGCGTCATATGAGAGGTTTTCTCCCCTTGTGAGGGGATGAGTTGTAAATTTGAGCTCACAGGAAATGAAAGATCTTGTGGCATGCAGAGCACAGGCACCAAAGAAATGTCACCTTGAGAAGGCATTCCTCTTGACTGAACTGGCAGGTGATATCAGAGGATAAACTCCATTTTGACCTTGTGTTCAGTCATCAAAACAAAACAAAAACAAAAAAAACAAAACAACTAAATATCAGGGTGAAAATGTCCATCCATCACATTTCAAGCATAATCTTATTATGTTTGCTGATATCACCGCTGCAGATCAGTAGGAAATTGCACCATATGAAGTCCCATTAAACACACAAATCTAAACATATCTTCATGAATGCTCAGTCCTTTGGAGCTGGGATTGATTCCATCATATTCCAAGTTATTTTCATGGCTAGCATAGGAACATCAAACAGTGTGACCTCCATTATTTCCCCCTTGCAATTGCTTTCACTTTATTCATCTCTCAGGCTCTCTGATACCTTGAATCATTTCTCCTGGGAGTTCTTTTTTCCTAACCTACTGCTTCTGTGCCAGTCCAGAGAAACCTGGCTATTCTCTCACACTGTATGTGGGACAAGGCATCTGGCACAACCTTCCTGAGAGTGTGCATCACTACATAGGCGGCACAGCACAGAAATTAAGTGGCTCACCTGTTATATTCATATTGACAATGTACATATCTCCAACAAACGAACACTTGCACATGTAGATAGTATGTTCTGAATCTATTACCATGTTTAATGTTGTCAGTCAGCAATATAAGGGTAGGAATGCACATGTTGCATGTTTTAATGCACTATGGCACAAGAGGTTTGGACTGAGAGTCATTGCTGAATTACCAATGTATGTTCAAAGAGGATCATTTATCTTTATAATCACCCCACTTTTAACACGCCGCCTGGTGTGCATTTTTGTTCCTGGATTTGCCCTTCAGTTTGTATATTTAAAATGTAATATGAACTGTGTAGAAACCTCAGTAAACCTAATAGTGTTAATATTATGTCGATTCATAGAAATTGTAGTATTATTTTTATTAAGAAATTCTAATATATGCCTGAGGGTTGGTGTTCATTTTCAATTTTTACACTGGTTATGTTGGAAAACTAGGGCAAACCAGACACTGTACCACAAACAATAAACTGAAGACTGACTGAAAGCTCATACAAATTAACATAAATTAAATGGGTTTTGGCATACAGTGACTCTAACATAAACTGTGGCTATAGATCCTTATATTTAAACTATCAGTGTATAGAATTACATTTTACATTTTAAAGTGGCTTCTCGTTTAAAATATAGGAAAGACTCCTTTATGGTTCCAAAGCTGTTCATACTTAGGTTCTAGACGTTGTTCTTGATTTCATATAGAATTAATCTGGATGGTTTTTAATACCGGTTGATCAAACTGTTTGATGTGTGAGTCATTTGAGAGGATTTTTGTGAAAATATTGCATCAGCTATGACCACAGAACCAGCCCTAACCCCCAGCCTACAAAACACACCCATATATAGGGCACACACACACACGCAGACACACATACGCACTGGTGAATGCAGCCATGTTCCTCAACATTTACTTATACGGACAAACGCACACTAGTGCAGATGTAAGATTATTGGCCAAAGGATGCTGTCACAATGGTTTAGGTATTCTTGACTTACAGGTACTGACCTGATAAAAAGCACATAGAGTCAGAACACACATCACATCACATCCCCAAAGTGCAGGTTCAGATTTTAATTAAAATAATTATATTTTATTTTACCATCCTAAATTTTTCCCATCTGTAGTTTTCTTTTTGACAATAGGTTGTGTAAGCTGCACATTGAGCTAAACATGCTCATTGTTCAATTTTGAAAATGAAATGTGAATTTTAATCAAATATATACTTTTTAACGATTTCTGTTTGCACTGATTTTGATGTATGTTTACATTCAAATCCAAGTCAGCTTTACTGGTTATGATTTTGATTCAGTGCTTGAACAGATAAGTCCTTAAATAAAACTATAATGGAATATGGTATAATATGTTGTGCCAATATACAGTATTCTCTAGACAGATGAAGAACTTCCATGTAAATGAGTGCCAACCATCCCTTTCACTGTGGAAAGGGGGATATACATTCAATCAAGAGGTATGCTACTTGTCTCGTAAAGCAATTTCAATCGTATGCTTTTCCTATATAATTCAATCACTTGTGTTTATTGCCATCAATTCAGAGGTGTTGCGTCAGGTGAGATATATCTAGCAGTGGCTATCAGCACTGACAAACACTTCAATCTCACTATGGATGTTTGCGCAGAGCGAATATACGTGAAAGAAATTCTAAGGTTTTGTAATGATGCTCACACAAGTGCAGCCACTGTTTGACTTCTGCGCTTAATTAGAAAAGACATAACACTGTGGTTCTGACAGAAGTCAACAGTTGTGCATCTGTGTCGGTTAACTGCCGGCACAGGTTGATACAGTTCAAGATTATTATGATTCATTACAGATGTAGTCTTCTCATTTAAGAATGCAATTCATATCAAAACCTTAACCTGTACAAAAACATAATCTTACTAAGATGCAATAGGTACTTTGATTATACTTTCATCCAGAGACATCAGATGAATGGCATTAGTGTGACAATGCAAACACTAAGTCAAATGCAGTGCTTTGCCAGATTTTAACATATTGAATGATAATTAGAGTTTCCCTTTGTTGCTCTTATCTCTTACCTGCAGAAATGGCAAATTTATGCTGGCTGCATCCTTGCCAGCCAAAGTTGATGCTCCACAGAGGATTAAAGCAGCCATGTTTTAGACAACGGATATGAACTCAGGGACAACTCAAAGTTGATTTAGATCCGGGTCAACAGAAAATTAAAAGGCAAAACCCAAACCGCAGTGATATTGGCCTACTGACATAGCCACTTCTGACAATATGCCAATTCTGTATCACCTAGGGAACTAACATCTCGGGTCTGGTCAAGTGAGTATAAAAACGCAAATGCCAACCTGAAATGCTGAATGGACCAAATGCCAATCCATATTCTCAATATCAGATATGAGATTCATGTGTATATTGAAGCAGAATATGCTACTAAACTGTTAGAACAGCTAAATAATTAGTCATTTGGCTTTCCCCCAAAAAACAGTAAGCCTAGTTTGTATTATTTCTTTAGTATCTAAATATCTAAATCTGGGGAATTAGTAATACAAATGTGTGCAGTTCAAACAACATTCTAATAATAAATCTGGAGTGATTTGAGTGACAGAAACATATTTCCTCTATTTCATTATTTCATCTTTCAATAGCGTTTTACCATAAACTTGATACCATATACTGTACAGTATGACCCCTCGCTTTTAAGCCTTGGTTTGGTTAGACTACCAGGCATATACTGTACAGTATGACAGACTTACTCGCGGTAAGTCTTGGATTGGTTAGACTAACGAGTTTCACTTGACCTATTCGCAATCCCTATTTTACATCCATATGTATTAACAACATCCATGAGCACGTTTCAACCGACGCTCTGCTCCAGGCGCGCACATCAGTAACTGAATCACGTAGCACTAGAACAGCCCTTCTTCATGCGATCTTGCCAGACCTATTGGAGAACCCCCCAAGGCAAGATCTGTCACTGTTTCACTCATTCGCTGGTAGACGATCAGAAACTGTGTTAAATGCACCAGGAATTATACTGGAGGCTGCTTAAGGGTCGCGAGGATTCCAGTCAGACCTCACTGCGAAGAACAGGTTTCAACAGTTGACGTGGTGAATTGAGCGCAGGGGAGCGATTAATTTCGATTATCCCAGATCTTTCAACGTCGTGTATTTTATTTTTCAACATTCGCAGGAGCAGTTAAACGACATTTGGCCGAATGAAGGATGCAACAGCGCTGGGTCCAACTGGACTGGATTATGGCATTACTGGACTGATTATAGGACAATTATCTGACAAAAGTGGTCGCTGCACTATAGATGCTCTTGAATGACGAGAATACAAAAGGTTGTACACCGTGAAACAGCATCGTTTTCTGCTTTGGTCTACTTTGTGGCAGCGACTAGGTGTGTGCTTCATGAGCAAACCCCATATGCAACAGTGTGCCGCACTGAAAAAAAGTAAATGCATTGTGAATGGTAAAAATGGGCAATGCTGCATTTGAGCGAGCGATGCTCGCTGTATCCTAGGTGTAATGTCGCATGAGGGCAATGCGCTTTTGTAGGCTACTGTCTAACCTTAACAATAGAGAATCAAAGATTTTAACCTTCATGCAATAGGGAATTACAAACAGGTTCTCAAGCCGATGTTCGTCTATTTTAAAAGGAAAATATAGTAGCATGTAGCACACCATGATGAAATGTATTTTTCATTCATGCATTAAGTGTCGTTGGGCGGTCATCGCGTTGTTTACAGATATTTCCTCTTAGCAGAAGGGAATGTGAAAGGTTAAAATCAGCATCAAAGGAGAAAACGGCTCATTGATCAACTGTATGTCTAATTTGTTTTGGATGAACGGAAATCCACATATCTGGCTGCGGTTTAGTCTTCTAGGTTTGCTGTAATCAACAGGTTGAAGTCAACGAGGATTTTCTTTTTTCACCTGCTGCCGCATATCCAGTGGAAGGGATGCGGTTCTCTGTACCTGTATTCTTTCTCTTGTGGGTTAAAGCCCTAACATTGAAGAATCTCAATTACTATGTTCCGGAGGAGCAGGGACCCGGCACTGTCATCGGAAATATAGCGTTAGATGGCGGATATGGAACGTTGGAGAAAGGGAAAAAATCTAACTTTAGAGTTTTGGAAAATTCTGCTCCACATCTCGTGGACGTTGACCCGGAGAGTGGGATGATATTCACGAAACAAAGGATTGACAGGGAGACGTTATGCAGACGCAACCCAAAGTGCCAGCTCTCTATGGAGGTTTTTGCCAACGATAAGGAAATATGCATGGTCAAGATTGACATACAGGACATCAACGACAACTCGCCAAGCTTTCCTTCAGATCACATTAACATTGATATTTCAGAAAACGCAGCATCTGGGACACGCTTTCCTCTGACAATTGCTCACGACTCAGATTCCGGAGAGAACGGAATAAAGACATATCAGGTCACACGAGATGATTACAATACATTTTCTTTGGATTTAAAAGTGAGGGGTGACGGAACTATATACCCAGAACTGGTCGTCCAGCGACCTCTGGATAGGGAGGACCAGAGTCATCACACCCTCCTCTTAACAGCTATTGATGGAGGAGAATACCCCAGATCTGGTTCAATGCAAATCAATGTTCGAGTGACTGATTCAAATGACAACAGCCCTGTTTTTGAAAAGTCATCTTATGTAATAGACATTCCAGAAAATTCCCCACCGGGAAAAGTACTCATTGATTTAAACGCCACAGATCAAGATGAAGGCACCAATGGGCAGGTGGTGTATTCGTTTACTGGATATGCGTCAGAGAGAATGCAAGATTTATTCTCAATTGACCCCAACACAGGCGTCATCAAGATCCAGGGTGAAATTGACTATGAAGATTATCCAATCATAGAGTTTGATGTTCAGGCTAAGGACCTTGGGCCCAACCCCATACCAGGCCACTGCAAAATAACTGTCAAAGTGCTAGACAAAAATGACAACTGGCCAATAATAAGCTTTGTGTCTGTCCGACAGGGAGCCATCAGTGAGGCTGCCCCTCCAGAATCTGTCATTGCATTGGTGAGAGTAACGGACAAGGATTCTGGGAGAAATGGTCAACTTCAGTGCAGAGTGCTGGGAAACGTACCGTTCAGACTACAGGAAAACAATGACAACTTCTTCACGCTACTTACAGACAGGCCTCTGGACAGGGAGGTGAAAGATGAATACAACATAACAATTGTGGCTAGAGATAATGGAATCCCCCCTTTAAACTACACTAAGTCGTTTACTGTGAAGATCTTGGATGAGAACGACAATGCGCCACGTTTTACCAAAGCAGTGTATGTTCTCCAGGTGCCTGAAAACAACATCCCAGGGGAGTACCTTGGTTCCGTCCTCGCCCACGATCCAGACATAGGCCGGAATGGTACAGTGTCGTACTCCATTCTGCCATCACACATCGGAGACGTGTCCGTGTACACGTACGTGTCCGTCAATCCCACCAACGGAGCCATATATGCCTCGAGGTCTTTCAATTATGAGCAGACCAAGTTTTTTGAGTTCAAAGTTCAAGCGAAAGATGCCGGCTCGCCCCACATGGAGAGCACGTCCACCGTCAGGGTCAGTGTCCTGGACGTCAACGACAACCTGCCCGTGATCGTCCTGCCCCTCCTGCAGAACGACACGGCGGAGATCCCCGTGCCCCGCAACGTGGGCATCGGCTACATCGTTGCCACGGTGAAGGCCGTGGACCACGACCACGGCGAGAGCGGCCACCTGACCTACGAGATTGCGGAGGGCAACGACGACCACCTGTTCGAGATGGACCCGGTGGCTGGGGAGGTCCGCACCGCCCACTACCTCTGGGAGGATGTGGCCCCCGTGGTGGAGCTGGTGGTGAGGGTGACGGACCACGGCAAGCCCCCGCTCTCCGCCGTGGCCAAGCTGGTCATCAGGGCCAATGCAGAGGCTTCGGCGGCGGGGGCCGGTGGTGGCGGTGGCGGGGGCTCCGGCAGCACGGGGGAACAGCAACACTGGGACGTCTCCTTGCCCCTCATCGTCACCCTGTGCATCATCTCTGTCATGCTCCTCGCCGTCATGACCGCCATCGCCGTCAAGGCCAAGCACCAGGACAAGGAGACGGGGGGGAGCTACGCCTGCCGCGTGGCCGAGTACGCCAGCCCCCCGGCGGGCAAGGGCAAGAAGAAGCGGATCGCCAAGAGCGACATCATGCTGGTGCAGAGCGAGATGGAGGAGAGGGACGCCGCCAGCCGCATGAATGTGGTGAGCAGCCCCTCGCTCATCACCTCGCCCATCTGCTTCGACTACCAGAGCCCCCTGCCCCTCACGCTGCCACGCTCGGAGGTCATGTACCTCAAGACCACCCCCAACAACTTGACGGTCCCGCGCGCCGCCTGCCACTCCAGCTTCGCCGGGCTGGGCGCAGACACTCCCGTGAACAGGATGTCAGTGATACAGGTGAGGAGCATAATGCCCTGTGTTTTATCTGCCCTTTATTCCCTCTTATCTCCGCCCTCTGCTTTTCCATGCACATCTGACAAAGGAGCGCTAATCGAACAAAATATACCTTATCACGCCATAGACGAGATATGCTCATTATCACTTTTCCTTGTCCTTTGTGACATCGAAAATCTACTACGAATATACTGTACTATACCTGACGTGTCACCTGTGCAGTAATACGGCATATTACCATAAATGACAATTTCAATAGCTTTTCAGAAGAGAGCAGGAGTTTTTTTCTCTTTTTTTTCCGTCTGCATAGAATCAAACCATTTTTGAAATTGCAGGCCTATTATGAGTCTCCTCCCGCAAGACTGTACAGGTGGTCTGTATAATCATAAAGTCCTTTCAGTTAAACATGCAAACAGTGTGATTCTTGAACAAGGCTGCCATGCCCCTGCCAGATCCACTGCCATAGAGCGAAAACACAGCCCAGCCTGAAACTTGTGGATTGGACAGGTGTGTGAGCAGCTTGTCTGATCATATTACCGAAGCGCTGTGTGCCAGGCATCTAGATGCACGCGGAAAACCCTTACAATCACATTTTCCCATCCCTACAATCGTGGGCCACGTGCAGCCACCCAGATCTGAAGTTGGCAATAATAAATCCATTAATCAGGTCTAGCCCTTTCTTGTAGAGATGGCATCATTCCGTTTACAAGCCAGCCAGCATGCTAAATCGACAGAGAAGTCATGTAGTGTTATTTAGAACAGCAGAATGTTCTGTTGTAAATGATGTAAATATCTGGGACAGTCTCATTTGGAGATGTTAACACAAATGACAAGGCCTGGCACTGTCACCAGTTGCTAGGGTGTGTGGGGGTGTGATCGTTGCAAACACATTATTCTCAAGATAGGAAAAGGATGCCGATGACAGTGGCTAATGCATTGGTGCTGTGCCTTGCCAGAGAAGCACATACGGTCATGATGGAAGGCTGGTCTTGCCTTGCCACAGGCGTTGGCAGGTGTCCCCTGGCTAAAGCTATATCTAGATACATTATTAACATGTTGCATTTGTAATAATGAAAGATCTGGGTGACCGTATGTAACATTTCTCTTCCGGTGTCATTCTAATATTAACCACATTGTTATGGAAACAGTGACCAATGGGCAATTCTTTCTCATTTTCAGACGGATAATTTCCCCTCAGAGCCCAATTATGTTGGCAGCAGGCAGCCATTTGTTCAAAGGTAAGGGTTGTAACCAATTGCTTCCTGGCCACTGCATTTACATTCATCTCTGTATCCAGCAACTTGATCATACGTGTCAAACAGCAGTGCTCACCGGTGAGTAATGTCCCCCACCAACCTCCATCCCTCCCTTTGTGTTGTGCTGCAGCTCAACATTCAAGGATGCAGAGCGAGCTAGCCTCAGAGACAGTGGCCATGGCGATAGTGACCAGGCTGATAGTGACCAGGATACTAATAAAGGCTCACACTGCGACACATCTGCCAGGGTGGCCCTCAAGATGAAAGCAGCAGCAGTTAATAGCCAGCCTCTCGAGCAGGGTGAGTGGATGCTCTCTCTGTCTGACATCTTGAAGATGCCTAACAGACTCTTGTATCAGACCCTGTTCGTACCTTATCTCATTAAACCGCAGTGCACTGAGAATACAATGTGCAGCTCCGGCTATTTCGTTTCTTTTTGTCCGGCGTGAAAGCGCGCAGTTTGGTAGAGGCGATCAATGCTGCGATGCTCAAGCGCAAGATTTTTTTTTTGGTTTGTTTTTGTGATAGAAAAGTTTGCCACAGTAATCAAATGTTAGCTCGGAGGCAGCTACAGCAGGTTGAACCTTCTGTGGGCTTCATGTCGTTTCAGGAATTCTGAGCCGTGTTGCCAAGATGGCACAGAGGCACCAGAGTGGAAAGTAGATGCTAGATTAGGAGGATAAACGGGTCCATTGGCTCGAGGAACTTTCAAACGTCCTCTGTCTTTGCTTTGGTTAGGAAAGCAAATTGGTATGCGTGGCAAGGTGTGCCGTTGTCACTGTTGCGTTTCATCATGTCATTATTTGAACATGAACTCGCGGCAGCCCTCCATCTTTAATAACGTGACAGACAAGGACATGTGACAGGTATTTTGGTGAAACATGACACACGCCTGTTTGCCGAAGCATTTTATATATATTTTTTCTAATATGTTGCTCAATGAGTTGTTGCTTCACACAAAAAACGCGCAAATCCTAAATGAGCCGTGCTGTTTGTGGTGTTATCATTGAAGATTGGGAATTTTTTACAACCAGATACAACCCTTTGAAATCTACTTAGATATGGATTAATGTATGTATCTATTTTCATGTGCAGAACATTGAGAATATTAGACATTTCTCATATGCATCACATTCGGCAAGCCTGCCATCCAAAGATAATATTGGTGGGAAGGGAAGTGGGGGGCAGAGGGTGAAGCAACATCCTTTTCCCTGTGCGATATGTCTTGGAATAACATGACTGGCCATCAGGTCCCAATGCAGTTCTTTCCAGACCATTTACATTGCTAGGGACTGTCTGTCTATGGCATGCTCAGGAGGCCAGAGATGGGAACACTTGTGTATTTGGAAGAGGAACGTGTGAACGCACCCCCGCCCCACTTTCCCCCACCCCCCTGTCTGGAAGTGTTTAAGTGCCTGTGTGTATGCTACCAGAGATCCACAGCAAACCTGCTCTGTGGGAGGTGTAAATTCAATCTTGCTTTTTGTTTTGTCGCACATCTCCAAATCTGATTTCCTAGCCTTCAGTTCAAAGGCCAATCAAATGGGAAGATATTGAACGAGGTGTTTCATATGCGCAGGGCAGAATTTACACACAGCACCGGTGCCCGCTTGACTGGGATGTCAGTTAATTTATAAGCCTGCATTTGTAAGATAAGAGAAATGCAAAGAACTGGGGCATTGCATTTAATATTAATGGATTGTGCTAATGCTTTTCCTGGTGTAGAGTCTTTGCATGTGAAAAGCATTAAGAAAGAAAACTAATGGTCAGATGAAAATAGTGTTCTCATGGGGTTGGTCAATTGTATGGCGACACTGTTTCCTAACTACAAGATGGAAGATAATGCATTATGTATTTTGGTTGGAGACTTGATCACACAAACACCCCACCCACACACAGATACTATCTGTGTCTCACTATCTTTTTTACACACTCAAACACACATGCACACACGCACACACGCACACACACACGCACTTACACGCACGCATGCCAATACACAAATACACCTGTGTGCCTAATGTACCTAAGGTACATTTATAGAACAAAATACAGTCACTCTTTTGCTGTTTCTGAGAAGAAAGCATCATTATCTCAAATGGAGTATCCATAGAATCACGCGTGTTAAGTGTGATAGTGTTTTATGTCCCCCAGCCATTTCTCTTCACAGCTTTGATACAGGTAATATATGCTCCTGTGCACGTTCTCTTTCTTCCTCCTTGAATATTTATTAACTCTCTGAGACACCAGATGCACACGTGGGTACACGAGTCTTTCCTCTGATTCTATTTATAATGGCCAGGCAGGTTCCTTATTTTTAAGAGCGTGTCATTTCAGGTTTCTCATAAGCTTAGTCTTTTATCAATTAGAAATGGGTCCTATATTTGGCTGTCATGCATCACACAGTAATTTCACAAATGTGAAGATATTATACCATATTAAAAATAATGTGTAAAGTGAGCAGGTAGAAGGTAAGCCAAGAAAAATAATGCCATAATACCACTTAATGCTTTTATAACTAAAATAATAATAAAATAAATACTGCCATTATTTCCATTCCCATCATACCCATTTGGTACATGAACCGTGCTCAAACATCTCTTTGCATCTGTGTCATTGCTAGCTGTTGATTATCTGTTTTGATTAGCTACATTGTTGCACTTTCACCATCACCAGACATTACCTTCGTGTGCAGTGGTTGCTTATTTCATTTGCTTATAATAACAATGACAAATCGGAATTCCTGCAATACTCATGCAGGAATATTGGTGCTTTAGGCTAGATATAAAGTTAACTAAATTCTTGTAGTGTCTGGTAATTTCAAAATCTTCCACCAAAACATGAAAACGTTGTGACTAATTTGAGCATTTTGTAAAGCCTGAATAGTCACAACTCAAGATAAGATATATAGTTATGATATTCACCTACCTATAGCTGCACATGGCATCATATTTGTATTGTTATAAATGTTAATACATACTTGGCTTGTTGGATTAAAAAGGAGTGGAATAATAATTTGGATAGGATCTTTTGATTGAGTGCAATTTTACAGTTAGTGTAATTTATAAGTGGTTGGGGGTATGTGGAACTAATGAGTTGATACTTGAAGCTGTGCAACTCAGGTATGTTTAAACTATTGCACAGCTGGTGCAAACAGGCTCCTAGGAAAATTCCACTATGCATTTTATCTCATAGATACAGGTAATAGCACTGTAGTGGGATTCATTGTATGGTATCTTTTGATTAGCCTTCAAAACATTTGTAGTTGTTTTTTGTGTCCTTTGTGTGTATTCTACGATGGTCCAGTAATATGTTTCTAACTGCTTTTGTAGGGCAAGACAAATCAGTCCACTGCACTGATGAATGCCGTGCTCTGGGACACTCTGACAGATGCTGGATGCCAAAGCTACGGGTAGGAAGTCAAGCAGACAGTGCCGATAATCGCACCAACCTTTTCATCCCTGTGGGAATGGAGGCCATGGTGGAGACAGAGATTTATGGCACCATCAGCCGCAGCAGCAGAAAAACCCTGAGCACATTTGGGAAGGAGCAGCGGGACGGCACCATCCTAGTAGCCAACGTCAAACCCTACTTAAAGTCCCAGCGTGCACTAAGCCCACCACTGCATGAGACTCCATCTGTGTCCACGAGCCTCGGCAAGGCGAGCACACCCCTGGACTTACCCAGCCAAGAGTCCAAAGAAGAGAGGGAGGGGGGCTCAGACAACAGTGCCTATGGTCCTCCCGATGGCCAGTGTTCGCCACCGCATGCGGAATTAGAGGAGCCCCCCTACCTGACCTGTGATCTCAGGCCCAAATCCCTGTCCGGAGGCCTCATTCACAGCCCTGTCATCAGCCAGGAATGTGGGGGTTCGGAGCGCGTTCTTGACCCGCGGGACTCTGGGAACTGACAGGTCAGCTAATCCCACTTGCTCTCACCTACGGTGGAGTGAGATAATATGACAGATAAAAATGACCAACAGGTGATTTATTTTGACCCACAGAGGCTCCACACACACATGCATCGTATAACCAAAAACCATGTGCTTTGTATGTCTTTTGAGTTTGTGGCTTGTTGTGTTAAGGTGAAATAACTGTGTCTTTGACTACTGTGAAGGTATGGGGAGAAAATCACTGCTTTCCTGACTGCAAGTGTTGTATTGTACCTGTCAATTTAGATGTCTGTATTTTACACATTTCAAGCTCCAATTTTGTGAGGCCGTTGACGGAATTGCTACTGTTAAGCTACTGAGTCCTGTCTGCTTTTGTACAGTGATGCGTTTTTGTCTCCACTTAGTGTATAAGAAACATCTCTTTGAATATCGCAGGCAACTAAAATACATATCAGTGACGTTAAATACAAAAGTGAAGTGTCTTATGAACTATTTACGGTGGTGCAACAGGGAATGCCCCTTTTCATAAAAACCATTTGAGGTTCCTGAAAAAAGTTTTTTATGAATGTATTTGTAATTTTATTGTCCTCTCTGCAGTTTATGTGCCAATAAGCTGAGCTTACACGTGAATGTGGGCTACTGTATTTGTTGTGTTTTATTAAATTTGTATACACATATATTTCTGTGTGCATTGAATGTATTAAGTTTTGACTGTGGACATCAAATGTCATACATTTGTTTCGTGCTTATGGTAAAATGTGGTACAGCTAATTGACAATCTACAGGGCTAATTATTTCAACACCATGAATAAAGAAATAATCATAACATTTTGTGCCCAGAAGGTGTATTGACCTATTCTATTCATTGTTTCAATGTTTTAGACTAAATAATAAAATAAAATAAAATATCACATAAAAATATGTTTAGATATATTACCTTCAGTGTGTTTTAAAGCATGTACCCTCACATGCGATGGAGATGATGCACCTATTATATAATATATTATTTTATCCTCCATATTGTGCCGTCCCCCTGTTGGAGAAGTTACCATGGTTGTGTGGGTACAGTGCTTGCTGCTACACATATGGAGTCAAAGACTGAAGGGGTTTATCATGTTCCAACATTATGACACATGGGTGTCACAGTGTATGTAACCTACATGTTGCATTGACAAGAACAATGAGTAGGCTACAACTCATAAAGCCTGGAGTGGATCCAACAATTAAAATAATATCCATGATGTTACATGTCATCTCAGATGACATGTTCACTGTGATAAATCACAAAAGACAAGAAACGTGGATATGTAAAACTCACTGTGTCTGATTAAACCTTTCAAAACAAATAAAATAAATAAATACATTACACAGAAAAACTACAATACCTGTTATATTCCAGATAGACTTACCTTACCTGAAAACTGACTTTTTGCCATCTCACAGCAAGCAGAGTGTCTGGTTTTAGCATGCGCTCTGGATAACAGCATCTTGTCATCTTCTGAGTGCCGACTATAAGAACGACTCTGTTTCTCTTCGGGGAAAACACGTTAATTTTGATTTTGATTTGCATTTGTTTTGGCGCTACTATTGACACAATTCCAGGCCTAGATGTCTCATCTCAGCAGGCAGCAGTGATGAGCTCATCTGCATAAGCTGAAATACTCTTTGAGACAGAAAATTGCGTGGGTCACAGTAACTCACCCTATTGAAATACAGATGAAAACATTGTATCCCTGTATTGGTCCCTGGCGTTCAGAACCCTGGGAATGAACACAGGTGAGAAAAACGTCAAGCAGAATAGAACTGTGTCGCCGTTTTTGTATCACTATAGCCTTCTGATCCCTGTAGCACTTGGAATGCATGGAAAACGGGTTAAAATCCCACTCCAACCATAAATATGCGTAATATTTGCTTTAAAGCCAAGCGCTTCTTAATTAACACCACACTATGGTGCGGAAGTGCTGTGTTATTTGGTTGGCTATTGAAGGGAGCCGAATGCAGATTATGGACTGCTTGCGGTATTGGATGAATGTGACTCCCCTCAAAAACGATTACTTTCACAATGAAGGGAATTACAGACAATGAAACTGATCTGTGTAATACTCTCAGTCTTCAACATTTTACATATACACAAATGATATATTGAGATGAAATGGCAATGAGCAGTGTACCATTCAGCTGTAAAAAATTGACATGCTCACCCTGAGTACTTAAGCTTTTAATTCAATAATTCAATAACACAGGCGATTAAGACCTTGTCTTCCACCTTTTGTCATGGGAAATGCTTCCACTTGGCTGAGAACTATTGGTGGGGAAAAAGTAAAGACAAGTTAACACAAACAGTATTAATGTAGTTATTATAATGTATGAAAAATGTTATTTTATCATTTACATTTTTCAATTTACATTCATTCACCGGTTTAAATGTACAATATGCATATGCAAAAGCAGAATGTTTACACTGGTTTAATCTACATGATGTCTGAAGAAAAAAAAGTAATTTGTCACAAACTACGTCTAGTGTGATCACAAAAAGTTTTTGGAAAATTCTATCTAAAAATATGAGCAAACGAGGAATTCTTAATCATTAGAGATCCAATTTCATCACAGCACATTCTAAAACATGTGTTTCATACTCTAGCTTCATATAAATATCAAACCACATACACATATCAATATCTGTATATCAGTAAATGCAACAAGCATACAACAAGCATTCCAATGTATAGTTTACAATACACTTTAGAATGTGGTTTGTACGTAGGCCATTTTGCATTTGGTGTTATATCAAATGTGTATTTAAAAAATAATTAAAAACTGTGTTTGACTTGAAGATTTCTACACTGTCAAACACTGTTTCCTTTCCCTGAACTCCGTGTCTCTGTAAAGTATCAGTGTTTAAATCTCTTTATACCAAGTTCCTCTCGTTTGCATGCAAGTGTGTGAGTGTACATGTGTGTGTGTGTGTGTGTGTGTGCGCGTGTGTGTGTGTGTGTGTGCGTGTGTGTGTGTGTGTGTGCGCACGTCCGTGTGTGCGTGTGTGTGTGTGTAAAACCGCACTTTCCAGCTTCCCATTGTGGCCACAGACAGACTTGGCAGAGCAGTTTAGGACAAATTACAAACACTTTCCTTCAAATATTTGATGTAACTTCTGTAGTTAGACATATTTAGAGCTGCATTTAGTTTTCATTCTAACCCATGGGAATTAACACACTGTTTATTGACTCTGTCTGAGAAGAAAATACCACACTGCAAAGGCATTTTATTTTAAGTGCTTGTTAAAATTTTTATTTGTGGCATTTTCCTCTGGAAGGAGCTCAAACATACTCCAAGCTGTCAATCATGACTAATGTCTAACACCAACAAAAGGGGACAGTATAAAAGAGAATTTGAACAGAGCTTCACACAGGTTTCGTTATGTGTTACTGGGTCACGACACACTTCTCTCCCTTTAAATTTGACAAAAATAGTTCTGTGTGCATCTTTGTATTTGCCAATGTGGGCCAATATCTGCATAGAGTAAAAGGGCTAATGCCACTTCTAGATGCTCAAATATATTCAATGTAAAAGGCCTCATCCCTTAAGTGCTTTGTCTGCCATCACAAGATTATAGGAAGGGGGGGGGGGGGGGGGGGGGGGGAT
>JAODUK010000014.1:3430238-3476657 GCA_027564635.1 Typhlichthys eigenmanni | reverse complement strand
TATATACAGTATATGTACATGTGTATATACAGTATATATATATACAGTATATGTACATGTGTATATACAGTATATATATATATACAGTATATGTACATGTGTATATACAGTATATATATATACAGTATATGTACATGTGTATATACAGTATATATATATATACAGTATATGTACATGTGTATATACAGTATATATATATACAGTATATGTACATGTGTATATACAGTATATATGAATCCGTCTGTGAGTAACTTATCTTTTGAACGTCGACAATGAGTCGGTTAGAAATAAGAAGGCCTTAGTGCAAGTTGGTTATGCTCAAGGATACTTATATGGAGGCCTTCATAAGATGCTGTAGGACCTCAAAGACCTCTAAGATATCCTGCCACTGCTGTTGGATTAGGATGCTGTGTTCACTCCACGCGGCTGCGTCCCCCGTGATTTGTCAAACTCGAGTCAGTGAAAAGGCATAAGGGCTCTAGGTCAATGTAAGGGCTGCAAGCTTTGCCACAGGGTGGCGATATGACTGATCACCCAGGTGGGGATGAATGCAGGTCACCCCGTTTACATGTTACATGTACATGTAAATGTTACACGTAAGGCTTACTTGTAACATGTAAGGTTTACATGTCACATGTAAGGCTTACATGTAAGGCTGTGTTTAGCATGTTTTGGATTGTGACACAATGTTTCCAGATTAACGCTAGAGTGCAAGTGTCCTATGAAACACATTTTTTCTTTTTTTTTCTGATATTGTCCTTTGAACATCTGTCATGTTGATATGTGCTATAGACTTTGGTCAGTCCAATTACTTGGGGACATGGACCATTTTAGGCCCTAGTATAGAAGTTACTTCTGGTCACAGTTCAGGGGACTTTGCTGTAATTAACTGCTGTCTGCAGGCCTCTTCCCACTGGGACCTTCTAATAAAGGCACACACGGTAGCTGTCAGCTCGGTTCACAGTGATCTCTGTTACGGACAAATTGAAAGACATTAGCACGGCTGTAAATGAAGGACAACAAACCATTCTGTCCGAAAAAGATTGCCGGAAAACCCTGTACAAAAAAGTCTGACATCTTCGAGAGCTACCCTCAGTAGATGTCTGAGAGAGCATGCATGTTTCTTTATCAGTGTGAATACGCCTCCGTTTAGCCACTGAACAGCTCTGTGCAGTTTGACGAACGGGAGCCATGTTCATCTTTATCAGCAACATGTAGTGAATGCTACAGGTTACCGAGTGTTAGAATTAAGATTGCTGGATCATTGTAGGCGCTAGATTAGAGGAATCTATTAGGTTTTCACGTGTGCATTTGTAAACTGCAATATCGGACTAGCCTGGTGTTAGCAGACCCAAATTTCACTCCGTTAATAGGGTCTGGACACGCTCCACTGGGGATTGATTGAAGTACTGGCATCCTAATGGGCGTAGACCATTAGAGCAGCTCTTTGTCTGCGGTGTCTTTTTCACCAGTATTATATTGCTGTAAATTGTCTTTATATTAAAATGTCTCATTTAGTAAATTATATTGATGTCTTGAGTTTAGTGTCATTATTCTTTGTAATCACTGTTGAATAAAGCTTTGAGTTGTTCTTGTTCTTTGTTCATCTTCTCCTCCTCCTTCTCCTCCTCCTTCTCCTCCTTCTCCTCCTCCTTCTTCTTCTACTTATTAAAATAATTATTATTATTACTATTATTATTATTAATATTGCTAGTATTATGAGATTCTAGCAATTGATGTAAAGCTAATTATATTGGTAATATCCAAGAAATGCCTAAACATAGGAAAAGGAACTATATTTAGTTTTTCCATAAATTCTTAATGAAAATGAGTTTCAAGCTGTCATTAGCTGTAAAGTTATTGAAGGACAAGTCATGCTTGAAATTTCATGTAATTAAATTACTGCACCGTGTTCATTTAGTTGGAGTAGTCTCGCGTGTACTCACTGATAAGCTATACTTCTCCAGCCGCTCAAGTTCAAGTTCAAAACGCAAAGCATGAAACTGCAAAGTGCTAATTAAAAATTGCAAATATCTGGTCATTCATGTATCGCAAGAAATATTCTGTTGATGAGGGCATGAAATAGCTGTGTAATGTACTGCAATTATGTGCCTAAAGCCTGTCTTTTGAATCCAACAATAAAAGCATTATATAAAATATAAAAGGGAAATGTTAAAAAATCAAGATTAAATTCAACCAGCATTCCATTTCCCCTCTTTGTTTTGTTTACTAAAGGTCAAAGGCCAGCTCTGTTACCTTTCTTTTAGTGAAATGCAGTGAACCTTCTTTAGAACATGCAAGCCTTTTAGCTATTTTACACATACATGAACAACAACATATTGGTACATGATGATAATTGGTAGTAGACCTGTTAGTCGACCTGAATAATGCAATTGCTCAGATAGGATTAAGTGTCTGACACGGCACTTTGTTTGCTGTTATTGTTGTGTAATTATAAAGTGTATCAAGGTTTGACTGAAACTTTCACAGTTCTGAGAAGCTACAGTAGCTGGATCAGGGAAGGCCATTCTGGGCGGAGTCTCTGGTCACAACAAATGCGTACATGTGATAACTTTATCTAGTTTGTAAGATTTAAGTGTTTGTGTTATAGTTACAGTTAAATGCGCAAAATGCTCTTAATATATTTGAATGTATGAGTTATGGAAAAATAACAAAACAGAAAACTAAGGAATCAAAGACACAAATGGTCTTTCCTTTCATCACCTTTTCATGATGGGTCTCATGAATGTCTCATCTGATTAGTTTTGAAGTATTGTACCCTGTGCACCTAATGGTGCAGAGGCATTTTGAAACCTATTCAAATTTAATCTGGCTCTATGAGTGCCAAGACATCACCGTGGAAGCAGTTGGGGAGAAATATTGTATCACCTTATTTCAATTTCTGGCTAGCCACAGGGATCATGCTGTTAACAATAAGCAGTGTCTATTAAGAGGATATTGCCAGCTGACAGAATGCAGAAAAGCCCATAGAAATAATTAAGTATATTTCAATAGTGAAAGTGTAATTTGTAGGCTTTAATTTTACAACTTTACTAACAGAATATACAGTAGGTGTTACTATTCAATGAAAACCTATACAATCCATAAATATTCTATATATTTTAAACTTTTATAGTACAGGAGGATGGATTTTACAGCAGACCTTTGGACAAATACAGACATACTGCTCCACAAATATAAGCCTTATTGCTTTCTAGAAATATGGGGGAGATTCCCATTGCAATTTCAAATATAGCTTACTGAAGGGGGGGGGGACCAAACGTTCCCCTCAATATTAAATTAATAACATGGCTTTTGGTATTTTCCTGGTGCATTCCATGTTTTCGTGTTGACCAACAGATTTTAAGGTCTAACTTTCCAATTATCTCTATACAGTATTTATTATTATTATTATTATTATTATTATTAATAATAATAATAATAATAATAAAAATAGCCTATTAATAGTCAACTTTATTTATTTATTTTAATTAAGTTAATTGCTCATTGCTAATTGCTTGCTGGAATGACAAAAACTGTACTTTGGTCTAAGAGAGTGGTTGGCCTTTCCATACCTCAGTGGCTTTCATTAATCTCTACCTCTCCCCCTACAGCTGTGACGGCATACAACTATATGTGTGACAGCAGGAATTAAAGTATCAATCAAGGAGTGTACCTTTAAAGCTTTAAAGCCACCTATATGAAATGTCTTCCTAAAAATGTATTTGTTTTTCCTTCTTATCCAGAATTCTTCCTGGAACTGCTGGAAAACACACAGCGGTCCCTGAACGAGATGTTTGTGAAGACATATGGAAAGCCCTACATGCAGAACTCCGAGGTTTTCCAGAACCTGTTTGCCGAGCTGAAGCGCTACTACACGGGCGGGAACATTAACCTGGAGGAAATGCTCAATGACTTCTGGTCGCGGTTGCTGGAGCGCATGTTCAAGCTGCTCAACTCCCAGTACGCCATCACGGAGGACTACCTGGAGTGTATCAGCAAGTACACGGACCAGCTCAAGCCCTTCGGAGACGTGCCTAGGAAGCTCAAGTCTCAGGTTACCAGGGCGTTCATTGCCGCACGCACATTTGTCCAGGGACTCTCTGTTGGACGTGAAGTGGCCCAAAGAGTATCTAAGGTAAATCCCTGCTCAAGAGAAACATCCAATTGACTTGATAATAGATTCTAATTGCACCGGCATGTTAAAATGTATTGAAGTGAATGTGCCCACACTGAATAGGTAGTGCTAATTAGTTGTTAATTCACGCCTAAATATTACAAGGTGGAAATGAAAGCCCATCTGATTCAATTTGGATACAAAATCAGCTGTAGACATACTGTAATGAGGCTAACTGAATTTATTTTTTATTAAAAATAATTGAAACTTTCCTCAAGCCCCAAGGATTGCGTTATTTCTGCTTGGGGTTCATGTTTCTCCAAATTGTTCCCCCAAAGCAAGTGTCTGCCTGATACTTTATGACGATATAGTGTATGCATCTCTTGGTTGATGTCTGCAAGCGCTTCAGGCTCAAGGCAGGTGCTATGTGGTAGAAACAGACGAGTAGAGCTAGATTTTCTCAGGAGAAATTCTGAGAACTGCAACAGAGGGCAGAATAGAGATGTCCACCACCAATGTTTGTATCTCTGTCTCATAATATTTGTCAAGTCAGTGTACAAAATCCATTTATCATGCTGCGTCCTGAGCATTCCTTTTGATGTGATGCAATCTTAATGCAGCTGTTATAGTCCAAAAAGCCATGGGAGAATCTAGAATGTGCAGTTTTCATCATTTTCCATGTAAGATTAAAGGAATAGCAAGACGCTCAGGCTAGTTACGCTCAACCACAACCTCGCTGTTTTCCTGATATCTTCTTATAAGATAAAAGTAACAATGTAGACGATTCTCGGCAGTCTTTTCCAGTTTCCACTGCTGTTGAAACCAGGCTACCAACAAGGTCAGTACATTCAGTATATATATACATTCATTCATATCCATTATAAATATTTGCGTAATCATTTAGCTGAGACCTTTCCGAAAACCCCCTTACAGCGTGTTATAAGCGTTAAAGGAAGAGGAAGTGGTTTAGCTTCTTGCCCAAGGATGTTTACAGGTAGGCTGAATATAGGGATTGAACTCAGGTCCTTTCGCACCGCTAGATAATGCCCTTTTTATAGACTTCTTGAATAGTATACATACAGGCCTATAGAACAGTTTTGCGGATATGCCATCATAGAACTGAAGATAGTTCCCATGACTTAGCAGATGTACTATAGTACAATAGTATCAGATTATGCATGACACTCTGGGTTTTCCATGTTGAACTTGTTGAACTCTAGACTCTAGAGCACTGGTTCCCCCACCGCGGGCCATTGAGGATGAGTGATTAGTATGCATTTAGCGAGTCGCGCCTGCCTGAGTACATGTCCCAACGTCACCTCTGACATTTCATGGCGGGCCATGAGAAAGGTCATGTGTCTGGGGACGCGTCCCTTTGATCCTCTGGGTTTAAACTCATCACGAGGGATTGGGTGCGGGCATAATGGAATAAGACACCCTAGTGAGGGGTGTCTGTGGCACAGCTACTGTGGGATGTGACATACAGGCCTGTTGCAGCCAGGGTGTTTATTGAATTACACTAGTGGCTGCTATAGTGCATCATGTCTTTTCATAGATTAGGAGACACAACATAACACCCGGGGTTTTCAGGAACCAACCGCTCATCTCTCATGTATGTACAGAGTGTATGCACAGTATGTATGCTTGCCTAATGCACACAGGATGAGGATGAATATTTCGGTACTACTGTTTCAGAGAGACCAATTAATTGACTTGTACTGTATACTGTAGTGTCTCAACAATGCAATGCCGATTTGATGCTGATATATTCAGTTTGAAAAAATTACACTATACTTCATATGGAAAGAAGCATGTCAGACTTTTATTGGTGTCAGGATCCATTGAGTAATGGGGCAGTGATTTCATGCACTGTGCAGAATATCTATCTAGCTGTCGCTCCAGGTTTGTCTGAATCTGGCCAGTAGAGATAGAACAATAAATAATAATAAACTAAGACAACAATAATAAAGGTGGTTTATCAGTTGTCCCCCCCCACTTCAATAAATTCAATAAATAAAAAAATACTGCCCGAGCCAGTCTGAAAGACCCCTGTGTCAGCTCTAAGGGATGCTGGCTCCACCGTTGTATCAATAAGCCGTGTGTAGTTGGCTGACAAACATAGTTAGCAGTCTCCTGTTTGCCAAAAGGTTACCTGTTTGTTTGAGAGGGTCTGTTTGATCTCCCAGCCCGTTTGAGCAGAGCGAGATGATGGCTCCATTCCTGTCTCGATGCTTACAGTATTGAAGGGCTGAAAGTGTGTCGCTAAGCCCTTCACATCAAACATTTAGGCAGAAACCACTGCTTGAAACCACTCGTGACTGAAACTTTCAGCAGAGCTCTTCTCACCTTACACCATTTTTTGGATGCCTTTTTTGTAGTTTAATTTGGGACGTGACAACTCTCCTTCCTGTTTTCTCCCCGTTGCATTCGGCAAGAACGCCATAAACTGATTCACCTAACAGGTGACTGTATTTGTTCTTTCACAGCAGGGATGTGTTTCTTTTTTTTTTGTAAGAGATTTTGAAGTATTCCAAGGAGATATTCTACAAGAAGAAAAAAAATGACAGCAATAAAGCAGCTTTCTGCAGAAAGTGGGGATCTTGTGGAAAGCATCTTTAGTTTATAATTAGAGCGGAGTGAAAGAGGAAGGTTATTTAGCATTCAGGTGTATGCAGCGAGGATGTTTGAGAGAGAGAGAGAGAGAGACAGAGAGAGAGAGAGAGAATACACACATGCACATACAGCCTCTATACGCACCCTGATAAGATGTGTAAGAATATATTCAGACTGTGTGTCTGCATTGGTGTTTTGGGAAATCCATTATCCGTTACCCAGGAGCTTTGAACCTAAAGCGTCTGAAATATCTAGATATTGAGTTATTGACAAATGTTGTTGCTGGTTGCGTGCTTTCTGTTAATTTATCATCACTACATATTTCTGTAAACATAGTTTTATGGAAATACACACTGTATAAGTAATGTACTCAGCAATTAGCTTGTCTAACTATGTCTTTGATTTTGACACTTTCACAACGACTCATTTCACTTCATAAAAATGTTACGATATTCAACAGCATTTGTTTATTCTTGATAATTCTTTAGATATAATATAATTACATGTAAAACACACTATTCCCTAGATCATGTCTTGCTTTCAAAATATTGCTCTTATTGCCAAAGAGCTGATCTCTCATATCGTTTCAGATGTCGGTCAATATTGTGTGTGCACATATACATAAAAGTGAACATGATGGTGCCAAGCCTGTGTTTTGATCCAAGGGATGTTATCCCAGAGCAGCTAAACTGCCACTTTGCTCCCCCCGCAGGTAAGCAGCACTCCTGTCTGCATCCGAGCGCTCACTAAGATGCTGTACTGCCCCTTCTGTCAGGCCATGCCAGCAGTTAAACCCTGTAAGAACTACTGCCTGAATGTCATGAAGGGTTGCCTGGCCAACCAAGCAGACCTGGATCCAGAGTGGAATCAATACATTGGTAAGAACGTTTGCAGTAATGCAGCAATAAAACAAAAGAAGTATATTTATATACACACTAACTGTACATATAGGCAAGTACAACCGATAACCAGCCACGGCTCCTCCATATGGGCAGGTGGGACAGTGCCCTACCAAATATTCATCCTCTTGAAAACATAGAACTATAAAGTAAATCCATTGTTATATTTTTAATAATGTATTAGATACATTTTCTAATTTGGAGTTAATAATTGTATGTTTCTCTAAGTCGTACAACACCAACTGTGTTTGTTTAACGGATTTTGTGAGTTTCACCTCATCTGTTATACACTTCTCACTACAAGTGCTATAGCGTAGTACATTTCAAGTGGGCAGAGTGTGTCTCTGCTCACAGAAACTCCACAGCACCCCTCAGTGTTGCAGTTCTAGTGCGACCCAAATCGAATCCATTAGGGCAGAAATTCTTCTGCTCTGTTGCTGACAAAAGCTCCCAATGTAGCATAATCACAAAATAAGTCCACACTGCCTGTTCAATGTCAAACTGGTGAGTAGTGTTGAACAATCGAAGCCGGTGTGCATTAGCGTGAAGTTTCTTTTAGAGAATGTGTTTGAGAGACTTTCTATCCAAGAAAAGAGAGCTATCGAGGAACTTGGTCCTGATAAGCCAGACATGCACATTATTCAAAAGACAAATGACAAAGGTAGATCATTTGATCGAACATTTTCACGGTCGTGGAACGTATGAATATTTCCTACTTTATATGTAGTAGGATTTGTGTGAAACAGTGGTCCGTGACGTGTTGAAATTAAAATAAAAATGCATTATTGTTGAAAAGTTGTTTTGTTTAATTTATTTGCAAAATACTATGAACATAAAACTAAAATATAGCATTATTAACCCATTACCCTAAAAACCAAGTCATCAGTAACAGTGCATGTAGGCTATAATGTCCGCAGAGTCTATGGTCATTTTGCCTGCACATTTACGTGCTTACGGGTAATGCTTATGTATCTCACATAGTAGGCCTATAAACTCGGGGTGTGTGCGCTTTGATTATTTTTTTCCCCCGACTAGGGAATTAAGGGGGGTCAGAGAGCCAAGACTATAGTCACGGTTCAAAACTATATCAACATAATACTGTAGATCATTATGAATATGCCCCACCAAAGTTTCAGATCTCTAGCCACTGCTGCCGATAACCAGGTATTTGCTTCACCCATCAACTGAACCAATAGCCTAATGATTTCCCTTAGCTGAGAGGAGCTGTGGCTTTGCATGGCTGGAGCAAATAGTCAGGGTCTGGACCTGATACATTCACCTCTGCACAAATAGTCGCACGTAACACTGGCCCAGATAATATATATATATATACATACAACCACTAAACTAAATCATTATTAAACACTATTTGTATGTTGTTTAAAAAAAAAGAAATGATTAATACAAAAATATTTTCCCATCCCATTTTGCTTGGTATTTGGTGTCATGTGACAACATTGGTTACACACTGACACATTTCAACTGTCATTCTTTACTTTGCTATTCCCTGGATGAAATGTGTCATGCATGCCATAAAGTATGCTTTCCCGCTGTGTTAAACCTAGGCAGAACAGTTGTGCTCCACAGGGATCTTTGAGCTTTGTGATGACGTTCAACAGGAGCATATTCACCATGGAGACAAATATTTAAATGATGAGTACAACATTTTATATATTTATTTCAACCTTTTCTGGTGTTTTCCTATGTTCAAATTCTGAACTGGTAGGACTGCAAGTAATGGCTTTTGGCAAAAATTGTATAATGGCAGGAACTATCAGAGGCTTATTCCTGGTCTGTAATAGGCTACAATGTGATGTTTATACACACCATTAACATTGCCAGGTTTCCTCAGGTTGAGAAGGCCAGTTGTAGCATTTCGGGAAATTACCAGATTTAACCAGATTTTATTTACATGGAGCTCTTTTACACTTTAATAGATTGTTGACAAGTAGACAAGTTGTTTATATTTTATTTGATAGTTTTTTAAGGCTATAGCCATTGGAGTAATATGAGGTTTTGGTGATTCTTTGTATGTGTTTTGTTACATTATAGAATGTTGGATGTCTGAATAGTTATATGGGGGTTGACTCACTAACAATGTTCTTCACACATCGTGGAACATGCTGTATTTCAAGGTCTTAACAAGGCTCCTTCAATAATAGAAGTGAAATAGACATACTTGCATGACACATACTTGAATGTATTGATAACAGATAACAGATAACAGTACAGCATACTGGTGATGTAATACATCTATACCTATAGAGAAATTAATGTATTTTGACTTCTGCCATGAAAGCTACATTTTGAGAATATTGTGTTTTCCCTTTTCATATTCCATAAATTATCATTACCAAATCTAGATTTTCCCCAAAATCATTGCTAGGTAACCCATTCCATAACCATCACCTCACCAGTATTTGTCAGTGTTAACTCACTTTTGTCATTTAACTCAATAAGAATGTCAGTGGAACTCAATGGGATAATTGGCCAAGCAATTAGCGCTGTTGAATGTCAAGCTGAAGAATGGTGGAATTGGCGATGATGGTGTAAGGGTGCTTTGCAAGCTCAATTTCATACCATCGATTTAATAATTCTACCAGCATGGTATTGGTTAATTGACCAGTGCAATGGGGAGCCAGGTATCGTCTAAATTAGGCAATAACGGCACCTCTTTGCCATTGGGATTTTGCATATTTTCCCAGCTATACTAAACCAACAATACCAGGCATTGATATGTATAACATCAACCCGGGATGAGCTTTGTTACATTGTTACACAATTCTTGAGTTTAATTTAAACGTTCTAGCATAACTCTGGCCTATGTATTTCACTCCGTCTTTGCCAGAAATCTCCATTGGTTTATTGTTCCCAGTGGTGTAGATTAAATGCCATTTCTGTATCTTCTGACTTTCTGACATTTCATGCTCATTATAGACTGAACGATTTTCAATTAGCTCAAGCTCTGACCACAAAAAGATATTGACTTGGCTCTTGGGTGGCAAATTGTCAGTAAGTCCTCTTCACGTTTTGTGCAGAAAGGCAGATTAATGCCTGTTTAATGCCATATAGGAAATTGGTATTCATGCTGGCATGCCTACATTAAACTCGGAGATTCTCCATGAAACAGTAAATGGATATTATTCAGCCATGATATCTGTACTCATGTTTAGTGCCCAGTGGACATTTAGAAGTCCTGAAGCTGTGTCAGTCTGTGGGGATAAAGAGCTTGGTGGCTTCACGAGCCACACTGAAATAGGACACAAAAGCCCGGGAGTCTTATACAGAGCCTGCACAGACTTTAAGCTAAGATATTCATCTTGATTCCTGTGGCATTTATTCAGACCAACATCATATGCCTGCTCCACTGACCAGGGAAGACAAGATATTGGGGAGGTGAAAAACTAATTCAACCAAAGAGCAGGAAATCCTTTTCAGCTGCAGGCTGAGCCCTTTGATAGCAATGATTTTCCCCTCAGCGCCACCTCATTGCACAACTCCACTAGCAGGGATAAAACACAGGCTGGCTTAATGAATTCGAGTTTCTGACAGAAGGTGGAACAAAAAAGGTACCAGTTTGCATTAGCAACGGCCTGACCTTCATTTATCTGTGCTGTGACTGGTGGGTGAAGAGGGACTGTTGTGGCCAAAGGCGGGCTTTAACAGATGTGTGCATCGAGAACAGCTGTGATTTACTTTGTAAAGGATGGTCACGCCCATACAACAAAATAATGGTCGTATTTTTATGACTTGGCATGCAGGGTAAATCCATGCCGTACCCTATATCAATTCAGCTGAAATGCAGTGACTTTTGAGTGAATACTCCTTTTTAAATCAGTTTTCCATTGCTATATTGTTTTGTCATATGTGCACATGCTTTGGTACTAAGGAGACTGTGTACAGTATATACGTACACCATGAGCTACCCTAATATAAATGTCCTTGGGAATTATCTCACTTTGATTTATATTAAGGAACATTTTCTTTATTTTATTTCCGTCTTAAATGGGAGGGCTGGCCACTTGGTTCGTTTCCTTGCCCTAGGCATGAGGCAAATGGGCCAAGCCAAGTGGCTGATATTTTACTTTAAACAGAAGGTGGCTACTGACTCCAAATATCACTTGTGTGATCTCAGGCTTCCAGGTCCAGTTCACATTTAAATAAGTTGTTCTCATATTGGTATTTCACATGAAGCATGGTGATATTCCAGGAACTAATAAGATTTCAGAAGGTTTCACAAGGCCATCAACTTATAGATGCTAATGTAAAAACACACCACAAAGACCGCCGCAAGCTTAGCCATAGCTAACGGTCATGCATTTCTACAACACCGTAGCGAGAGTTAATGAGATGCCAGATTGATTAACCGTGATTTGCTGTGCTCTGGGCAACTTTCATCTTTTACCATTAGGCAAATGCATATTGTTTTTAGAACCTCGATCGAAGAGAGACACACATCTATATGCAAATATGTTATCTGTAAAATAGGATTGTGTGTTTTTTCACTCTTTTTTTATTGATGTAATTAAAATATATCAAGGATTATATGGATTCCATGGGGTAGCCAGTCTCTATTCCATGTGCTACCATTAGAAAGTAAATCAAAGTTGACCTCTCACTTTTCTACACATCAAGTAAAAAATTGTTTAGCGCATAATTTAGAGAAACATGCCTTAGGGTTTTCTTACAATATTTTATTATTGCGATACATTTGTGGAACAGAAATTAATTGCCGTTATATGTCTGTTTTTATGATGTGGTAATTGTACGCGCAAAATATATTTTTTCGTCCAGTTGTGTGAAATATTAGGAAAGGGATTCTGTTTTAATTAGAGAAGGCACAGAGTTGTTGATGAGCAGCTGTGTTTTTTTTGTTTTTTTTGGCACCTGAGTAGACCTCATGTGAAAGCTCCTTTGAGACGTATACATATTAAGGCTTATGAGTCCATCCCTGGGTGGATTTAGTAAGACAGCTACTTAAACCGTGTTCACTTGTCTTTGAGGTGTTAAGATGTTCTACTTGGAAAAGGATCTTTATTGCTGTTGTTGTTGTGGAATGTACCAAAGTGGGCTGTTTTGAATGTTTTTGATGATGTAATTTATCAGCCTGTACCTCTGAATGGATGCCTCTACGCGCTGGCGTCGTTTGAACATCAGTCACATGCAGCAAAGATGAATATTGCCTGTATTTTACACCCTTATCGTCATTATCATTTTTTGTGTTGACACGTTGACACCAATGATGGAAACGTAGTTTCCCTCCTACTCCATTGCGACGCTCACAGCAAGACCAGCGGTTGACTTAAGTTGTTCTAAAGTGAACTGCTTTACTATTTTGTCCCTCGGTGTGCCTTCGTGTCGCATTGCTGTTACATGGGCCGTTATAGTTCTCCCTGGAGAGATGTCACCACATTGGAAATGATCTGCATCGATTTTATCAGCTCATTTCTTTTTAATTAGGTGATTTGTTTCACTTGGAAACAAGAGCCAGCCACAACCTCACAGTTTATAAAAATTCAAGCCAGCAACATATCCTTTGTGAAAATGTCCTCATGAATAAAATATAGAGGGGAAAAAAATGAAAGCCTCCACGCACACCAAGGGGGAACTGCCCATAGCTGAAAATTACAGCCTCACACCTTGGCCAATGTATTTTCTCCCCTGGAATGGCCTGGAGGGTCTGAAGATGGGGATCCTTTTCATTACAGTTGTTCCTTTTAGATTTGTTTAAACACGGATACTGTGAATCGTATCTTATATTTCAGAAATATATGAAGAGAATTTCATTTCTTATTCTGAATGTGATGGGTCTGAATGCTTGGCCTTGAGACAGTAATGAGCACTGAATACGTATAGTTTTTTATTTATTTATCTAGTATCATCTCTTTTTTAACCTCTAAAAAACATGATCAATTAATTTCCTGTGCTGTGCCGATATGTTTTAGTACTTTAAAGTAACAGCCTATTTGTCACACAAGTGCTTTGATCTGGCCATTACTTAACATAACGGTTGTTGTTATGCAGCATGCTGTCTTTTACTGTATGTCACGATTGACATATCTGCTTGCTCTGTGGCTGACTAGTTTCCTACATGAGACAACAGTCTCCACGGCTGGCATCTTCTGTCGTCAGAGAGTAATCAGACTGAGAGTGCGCTGCCTTTCAGTCTGACGATGCGTCTAATAATAATACCTCTGACTGCAATCAGAGCTAGATTGGCCATCAGAGAGCCCGGGCTCTCGGCAGCGGCAGAGCATTAAAAGCTTCCACAGGTCCCCATGTCTTAGACGAAGCTAGAAAATCCAACAGACAATGATGCCACTTACCGCCCACAGCTGAGGAAATAGAGGAGTTAATTGAATATGCAGATTTCGTTATATGCCTCATCTGACTGGCCATCATTGTCTTCAGATTTCATGGGGTCCCCTCTGTGATGTAATGTAGCAAAGAAAATGTGTATGATGTATCAACAGTCATAATGTAAGCTGCAACCTGTATTCTGTTAGCCAAGAGGCTTTCCTGAGAGTGTGGTCTACGTTTGCATCTAGGGGTTACATGGTTGCATGGAAACATACATGGTTTTGCTCAAACCTCTCTAAATGTAACCACCAATCCTGCCACCTGAAATTAATGGATTTATAATGTCTGTTTGCGTTACTTAATTTCTGTGCCACTGACTGGAGCACATGGATGCTAGGTTAAGCAAATATGAATGAGTGTGTGTACATCCTTTGTGACACCTGCTTCCATGGAAATAATACTGAGGAACTAATTATTGCTCCCATTGGTGAGAACGGTGTAGGCTGAATGGTCAGGGCTGTTAGGAGAGATGGCTGGTTTAATGAGTCTGGCATTGCCAAAGTACACTCGAAATAATTTACGGATCTATTTCCCTTTGGACTGTAGGCACCCCGACCATGACAACATTTACTGAATATGTTGGCACTTCTCCAACGCTGAAGTTTAAAAGCACACAATTTGTGCTCACTGCTTACGTGTTACATATACAGAACTTACATATGTTACATAGTGCATAACACATATAACAAAGTGTATGATATTGTTTTACCCTCTATTTTCCTGTGTAATGGCAAATATAGCAAAAAACAAGCAAACATAAAACCCACATTTATTTAGCTTACTCACTAATAGCATTATAAAGATGTGAATATTCTCCATCTGTGTAATTATAAATAGGTAAAGACTTTTTAGAGACAGACGTGTTTCTCTCATCTGGGCCCTACTGGAAGAATATTAATTTGTTGGTTAGTGTTTTTATGTTACTAATTATTTCTTTGTGTGAGTGTATTTGGATGGTTGTGCTAGAGAGTTGGGTGTGACATACAGTATATTATTTTTATCATCATCACCTCTGTTCTCAGCTGAACATCTAGAGATCACATCTGGGGTTTTGTGGCAATACAGTGTTCCAAAATATGTGGTCTTACACGATGAGGGGAACAGCATGTTGGCTTAGTGGAAAGGATTTCTCCCATGTGGGTAAAATACCTAAAATACCCCTGTCAGTTTACATAGACAGATGTGGTGGTGAAATTCTCTGACATCTTCGACCCCATTAGTAACGGGATACGCTAGAAATATCTCGTTATTGGATTACGCTGCTTAGTTTCATTAGCGGTGTAGCACAGTGTCAGAGCTGGCCGACACACGGCTTTTGTCCTGACATAATTTTTGTCATCACAGTTACTGCTCCATTAACAACTGGGTGACGGGCTGGATATAACATGTTTCAGCTGCAACTAAAGCTATTATTTTGTGTGTTAACAGAATAATTTGCAGTTTACACGTGTCTTACTGCACAGTCAAACTGGATGTCATGGATGGAGAGCTTTATATATTTTAGGCTCCATTTCCATGCATAACAAGCTATTTTCATCCCCTTATAGATGAAAGTAAACCAGTGTCAGGTCTGGGCTGAGTCTCAATTAAGGAGGTATCTATGACACATGCTTGGCTTGTATTAAAATGATGAGCTGATTGCAATGGCAGATCTGTTTTCTATTTGTTTGCCACACATTAAATGGGTTGCAAGTTGAAAATCTATCTGGCTTGACGCATGTTAAAGCAGGCCTTCTCTGATCCCCGTATCAAGACGGAAGATGTTACGCCTGTATGTTGTCTCTCTGTGAGCCTGAACCTTAACAAGTCTCCCGAGGTTCAAGCCGAAGCATTTCAGTATTGCTAGCTTTTTGTAGCCATGGAAATGTTCAATGTATTGGGAGCGTTTCATAGGGCAGGAGAACATTTGCATTTCACTAAAGCTTTTAAGGTGATAAGAAATGTAATTCCTGCCACTTTGAGGGTGTTGTCTTTATGTGTTTTATTACAATGTATTTTAAAAGAACCTTAAAAGCCCCAATTATTACAAAAGGTATTTGTACTTTTGCTTTTATGTGTGTGCATGTGTCCGTACGCGTGTGTGTGTTTGCATGGTTCACGTTTTTGTGTTTGCTTGACTTGTGAGCTGTGTGTGCGTGTGTGTGTGTGTGTTCAGACAATCCACATTGTGAGGTTTGTGAGCTTGTTGGTTTGGGCATCTGTGTGTTGTGTGAGCGGTACATCTCGGTGTGCATCTCTGAACGCTCAAGGACGTTTTTTTTTTTTTTAACCAGGACAAATTGTGACCAAGGGACAGTATGGTTTTTTTCACCTCGCAATTTCTTCACAGTTTAATATAGCGCCATTATTTGGTTGACTGAGCCACAGATGAGCTACGCTTTACAGAATCCAAATTACACCAGAGTCATTTTTCATCCCGTGGATATCTTCAGAACCAGAGAGCCATGGATGAGACTTTTTTTACTTTCCTTATTCGTCCTTGTCGGCTGGAGGTTGCTTGTTGCGGACAGGGCCTGATGTTAAGTGGGAATCAATCTGGATAAAGGAACAGTGAAAAGAATATAACTGTATCTGCTCCTTGGGTTTCTTAGCTGGTAAGCAAGACAATATAAATCAACATGTTTATAACACCTCTTCCATTGCTCGTGGTTTCACTGTTTACTTTTTTCATTTCAGCTCAGAAGTGAACCAGATACTCAGTCATTGTTTGTTGAGCCTTCTCTGCAAATAAGACAAGATTGGTGTATTTGCATGGCTGTGTTGGGATGATAACAAGATTTCCTCCGCTTGGCCAGTGGCCTATCTTTGGACTACAAAAGTAATGCGGACAGAATCTGGCTGGTACCGGTAGCAGCCCCAGCCACAACGGACTGGACTTCTCGCGCTCCTCATAAATGAGAGTCATTAATTCTCTGTGTGTAGGCACTTTCAGTTTGCCACATGCAATGCAGGAGCATTGTCTTCCCCTGGGGACAGCTTTCTGCTCTTGCAGTCACCATCAGCATCCTCTGTCTTCTTTGTCTCCCCTCTCCCCTGTTCTAGGCCTGGGCACAATGTCAGAGCCCCCTCTCTACCTCTGTTTGTTGTGGGCTTGTGGGAATTTGACGATGCGTCACCATTGTGGGGACAGATTGCCGTCGTCGGTGAGGCTCCAGGCGTCCCTCTTTACTCTCTTATTAGGAGATGTGAGAAGTTGCCATGTGGTTCACCTGACCTGGATTTGCAATAGTGACCATTTTGACAATTTTTGAAAATCATAGTTTTGATTATAAAACACCAAACCTGAGGCTGTTCAATTTAAACATGTTCAATTGTCAAATTTAGTGGATTGCTAAACATGACTGGATGCAAGTAGAAGACATTTGCATTGTATTACACTAAGTATCAGTCAACCGCTATAATGTGTAGTGCTATTTAAATGAATGTGATATTGACCGCAAGTTTCATTTGAATTGTGTGATCTTACTCTTCTAGTAGGATCTGAGAAAATCCACTGGTTTCCACAACCTTTTGCTCCTTGAAATCCACTATGAAAATATAGACAAGCATTACATAGTATCTGCGACAATGCGTAACCAAACAGAAGTGCTCTTCAAAGGCTGCTCTTGACATAATTGAAAAGGAAATGGATTTGGAACTGGAGCTAATGTATCTAAGAACTTCCCACACACCATTAGTGATCTGGGGCCCCCGAAAGCCTTCGGGCCAGACTTGTTCTGCTATCAAAGAGGCTTGGTGTTATTTGGAGATTTGAAAACCTTACACAAAGGAAAGTCATGAACGTCATGTGATTTCATGTGGTTTATGTGATATTCAGGTGGTTCTTCATCATGGTGTTCCTCATCATGATATTATACATTAGTTTATTCACAGACTTTTCAATGTCTTTACAGCTTAGCAAATGCAATAAGGATTTTCTTCTTTCACGGTGTGTGTGTGTGTGTGTGTGTGTGTGTTTGGGTATGGGTGGTGAGTTGCCATGCTAAATTGTGTGAGAGATTTATCAAAGAATGTCGACAAGCGACTTAATGCATTTGAATGCACCTGATGGGAGAAACAGGGGAATATGTGAGTATGAGGACTCTGTGTTTCTATGGTCTCCAAATGACAGGATGACCACATTCTGGAGGGAGATAATCGTAGAGTCATGACAGCCGGTCCTGTGAGGTCTGTAGATCGAGCTTCTCCTTCTCAGAGGCAGCCAGAAGTACTATTGTCCAGGCTTGGGACTTGTTCAATTGTCATTTTGTGGCATAGTGGAACTGTCCAGCATCCCTATGGCACACCATTCAAATTCCAAACTGCCATCGCAGAGACAGTAGCACATTAATATGAACAGTCCTCGAGGAGTGCAAGCACAGCAAGCCTTCTTCACGGCAATATCAATTAGCTTACTTAGCTTCTAAAGGGCAAATAGGGCTGCCTGCTGTAACAGGCTCCAGACAGCTTCAGAAAGATGTGGCACTGCACTGTGCGGAAACAACTATATATTTTGAGTGCAAATTTGTCTTAACACGTTGACTTAAAATTATGAACAATAAGGCACAATGTGTGTGCGTGTGCGTGCATGCATGTGTGTGTGTGTAGGTTTTTTTTTAAGCTCATATGGTTTCTGTCCACACATGGATTTAATGAGCTGTTGACCTCATACAATCCATGGACCACAGCTCTTGTAAATAGCACTCAAAATGCTTGGCTGTCAGAAACGCTATTAAATCAATGACTCATCAGCACTATTCATTTTTATGCTGCATAACTAGATTGTGTTGACTGGATTGAGTTGATCTGCATGCTGTAACAACTGAGTTTGCCCCTGAAGCATGCATGCTCCATAGCTCTGTGTTGGTGTATGCTGAAAAATTAAATACAAAACACTGAAGGAAGTGATGAGGCTGAAAAACACCCAAGTTTGAATTTTAAAAAGCTTTACGCTACTTGTATTAATTAATTGTAATTCATATGTGAAAATTATGGAAAGCTTTTGTTTTGGAAAACAATGTTGACGCCATGAGAGGCTGAAGGCACAAACACAAATCACAACTAGATTGCTACAAAACATTACAGGGGAGAAAATAAGAGGGATTCCATTAAAAACATTTTTTAAATGCTCAGTTGCTTTACAAAATATTACAGGGAAGAAAATAAGAGCGATTCCATTCCAACTGTTTTAATGCTCAATTGCTTTATGATACTGACTACATGGAAGAATATAGTTTCAGAATTAATGTTTTGCTTTTAGGCTTTATGGCGATGTTATCTTAGGGCTAGATGATATGGCCCAAAATTATATCATGATATGGTTCTTAATTTCGGTTGATACGATACAATTCCGATATCGATATGAACAATATGAAAGCCTAAAAAAACTGGTAAGAATGCTCGCAACAGATGTCTGTACTTACAAACTTTTAAAAAATGCATTTGCCAAGTCTATGAAATATCCTCGTATAAAACTATAATATTTTACAAATAAAAAAGTAAAAAAATACAAACAAGAAATGGGAAATCACAGTCACATAAACATAAAACTTTAAACTTTTTTATTTTCTTTTTGGTTAGTATTTACGAAGACACGTCAGTCAGTGGCATAAGCTGTAATGTGCATATGCAGTATACCATGTATGTATAGAAAATATTTATTTTGCGTATTGATATTTGAAGTGTAACTGCACTCCACCCACTACAACTTTTAAAAATGTGTCAAGGAGCTGAGTGGGGGGAGGGGAGGGACTGAGAGGGGGACATCGTTAACATAAATGCTAACATTTTAATTTGATGACATATGAGCGTACTAATGTACCACTGAAAACCAGCCAGGCCCTGGGGTGATTTTTAACGGATATGACGCATAGTTCTGTTTTCAGCCCACAAAATGCAGATTTTTATAGAAACAGGAATTTTGTCAATATTAACACCACCAGCATTGATGTGTCTCATCACTATCCTATTACTATTATTATTACAGCTCATAAAAACCTTTTAGGGTGCATTTTGCCCTACGTTATCTTATAACCTATCAAAGTAGACTTTACAGCATTTTTGTTTTATTAATTAAAATGAAGGGAATATGTTGAATGTGAGTCATTCATCATGTTCAAAATACTACTTTCTCTAATGTTCAAGTTGTTCATTTTAAACATCAGAATGTGTCCCTCTTTGAGAGATAACCCCCACCCCACCCCACACCTTTGCACTTCCCAAATCCCACTTAATTTCTTCTCTTTATCTTCCTTGTGACAGATGCCATGTTGCTGGTGGCACAGAGGCTGGAGGGCCCTTTCAACATTGAATCTGTTATGGACCCTATTGATGTCAAGATTTCAGAGGCCATTATGAATATGCAAGAAAATAGTGACCAGATCTCCTACAGGGTATGTCAATTATGCAATTACCCAGGCAACAAATTGCATTTCGAATCACTTTGTGCGAGTCTAATAAAGCAGAAATGAACGCTGCTAAATGTCATTAATCTAAAATGATTGTTCTAATGTGTGTGGCTGGGTGAGACATATACACACTAGTACATGTGTGTTTGCCTGAGATGCCCAACTGCATCAACACCCATGTCCACCAAAGCCTTTTTTCCTGAGGTCAGTGTATTTTTTCAATTGTTTGCAATGGGAGCCCCACATATTTACAGTACCTATATGCTAAAAACGACAACAGCGTCAAGAGGCATTGAGTGACTATTCTGCACTGGGCACAGCTGTCATTTTTTACCCAGCCATCCAATCACAACAAAGGAGGGTTGGTACTAACAACAAACCGAGCAACCGTCACATAACTAGCCTGCAAAATTTGTCTACTTGCAACAGATCACTCCTACATATATTGCATATTATACCGTAGCAACCTAAGCATCAGATGAATAAACGTTGAGCCACTAAATACCCCCGTGCTGCAATTTCGGCGTTTTCAGAAGAGCACTGGTGTTTTCATATGACTTAAAAGTGGACTTTAGTGGACACGTGGACATGCTGAGTGCTACCAATGATTTGTCCTATCTAAACAGATTTTTATTTGCATGATAAGGTCTGTTTGAAGTTAGTTAATAAGCAGAAATTGCATATTGTATACCAAAAACACGCAGTGTGTGCATATGTCCACATCTAGGAAAAGGTCTGAGCCACATTAACTCACAACACCTTTGTGGACATGGAATTCATTGGCCCAACCCCAATGTCCACACTTACAGACTCATTTTGAGACACTTTCTTGCTAAGTGTGTGAGGGCTTAGGGCTGTACCACTGTGAAATCGTCAAGTGCACGAGGGCTCTCACAAAGACGTTTTGAACCCTTTAAATAGGTCCACTTTACATAAATCCGCAATTCTGCAGATTTTTCCAGAGGGAATTACCCACAGTTCATATCATTGTGAAGTGAAACGCTGGGCTACCAATGTTACCAAGTGTAAAAAACATTATGTACAATGATTAATAATAACAATATTAATAATAATAATAATAATAACATTATTATTATTAATATAAAAAATGTAAACAACCACCATAAAATGACACATTAAATCAGAGGAATGAAAGCAATATTCTCTAATTCTATAACACATTTGCTTATTCATCTTTTTTTTCTTTTTTTTTTCTTTTTTTTTTTTACTGATTAATTAATTTAATTAGTTTAATTTAGTTATTTTTCGTAAAATAAACCCTTATCCCTTCAGTATCACAATCCATGTCCTTAGTGCCTGCTTGGTCATCTGTAACATATTAACTGATTATTTGACTAAACCTCTTGTCCAATCTGTAAGACAAGAGCCTGAAACACATAATCAGACAGTTAAGAGTGTCCCTTAAGTGCCTTGGCACTTGGCACTTAAGGGTCAAGTAAAAGGTCAAGTAAAAAGTCCCAAACCAACAATAGTCTTCAACATGTTTTGGCATTGTCCGTAACGTCATATTTTGCAATGTGCTGCCCCATTCCTATTTACACCGTCCCGAGCCCTTGCAGCCTCTCACACTCAATCACTTACCAGCTGACATCAATAAAGTAATGTAATGTTTCAGGGCTTATGCCTTAGGGGGGACATTGAGATTGGGCCATTTAGACAGGGCGAAAAGTTTAACCCTCATTGGTAGCACTTCTGGGTCACAATGCAGCAGTAGCTGCAACCTGAAAACAATGGGAGGAAAGTGCCAAATGAGGAACATGCTCAATTTGTATGTTGACAAAATTTATTTAATTAAGCTAAACTATACCGGATAGTTGATTTTACTCCAGTTTTGCAAAGGCAAAATTAGAGTCAACTACAGATACTAAACCACTCTTGCATTCTATCACGTATTCCCTCCCAAACATTGGAGCTGCATAAGGTGTGTTGTGCACAACATTCTAATTATGTCCAAGTTTAGGTCTTTGTATTTGAATTATACGTTTCATTTTGGTCAGATAATCTTAGTTCAACTAACAGTAGTTAATGTATTTCCTGTGTTTTACTGCATTTTCCTTGACCACAAAATTGTAGTTACAGACAAAAGTAGGTGGTTGTAAAGACATTCTTCTGCCTACACAATGTTGGTTGCCAGTTCTCATTCAAGGCGAAATGCTCACTTGGTTTTCTCCTGGAACAGAACAGTCATTTTGTTTATCATTTAATTACATGTGGTGTTTTCCCCAAAATCCTGTAAAAAACTTTAACTCCGTCATCTTATATAACATTGGTCATCGTGACCCAGTTAAAGAATCTAAAGGCATGGCTGGACATGTGTCTTAGAGCAATGTCACGCCAGCGATGTGGGGTGAACAAATCAAGTGGTCTTAACTAAACATTGTGTTTCCCCTATTTTCGCATCCAAAGTCATTCTGGCTACCCCTGTAGTCTGACGGTTGGGTGCCCATCTCTGTGTAATTGCAGGTTTTTCAAGGCTGTGGCGAGCCCAAGCCCTCAGGAATGAGCAGGTCTGCCCGTGGTGTTTCGGATGTGTTCAACACCCGATTCAGACCCTTCAGTCCAGAGACGCGGCCTACCACGGCAGCTGGAACAAGCCTCGGCAGACTGGTAAGGAGAGAGAGAGGGGATGGGGCAGGGGGGGGCACCGCCAGGCTTGTGTTTTCAGAAGGGACACTGCTTTAGTGTAAACATCATTTGTCTCTCTGCCTTGACACTGTTGATTAAAGCTGGTGATTTGCCACCGTAAGCCCCAAGAGCCGGAAATTAATTCTTTGTACTTTGTCCTCCATTCAGAGCCCTCTATCGATCTGTGTTTGTTAACGAATCAACAGCTTTACCCCCAGAGGGCAGGCAAGGTGCCCAGCGCAGCTACGTGCCGCGTCCTCCTCACTGTGTGCATGGAAAATAGGGACAAAATAAGAAATGAATAGATTATGCGCGATTAGAAGGACCAATTGTTTGCTGTATTCTCTATCAGATGGGTTGTCCGTTGGATTGGACTGTGCTAACATGAATTTCCATCCGCACCAACCTACAACCTTAAAGCCTGAAGAGTTGTAATCAGGGTAAAGGTTAACATGGAGCTGACAGTCCAATTCAGCTGAGAGACAGTTTTCATCATGGATTACCTTTACAGTCACACTGCTCTTCCTCTCTTCCCTCAAACCCTTTCAAATTGACTCTCATTTTTCTAGCACCATTAAATCAGACCAAAAATCTAATAAAGCGGTGTGGGTCTTGTATCAAGCCTATTCCCTGTCAGTATGACCAAATCAATTGAGCATTAACCACTCTTAGAGGTATGGTATTAAATCTCTTTAGTACTATGGTAGATCAATTTGGGGGTTCGACAATATGTTCTTTCTGGTCTTTAGCAACTTAAAAGCACCTACGGGCAGGGCAGTGTTGAGCTTGTTTTGCAGTATAGTGACATCATTTGTTAAATCTAAACCAAAGTTATAAAAGCATACATAATGTAGTTCCCAAATGGTATTAGCGTAGCTGATCGATGAAAGCTAATAAAGAAAATATCAGGATGTGACGTTTTTATGGGTGGTTTGACCCAAGTGAGCATAATTGCTTGTGGGGAAAGCAGTGCACCTAGAGATTGACCCAAATAAAGACCCTCGTAATTATAATTTAATGCCACAATTTTTTCTGTAATGGATTTTACAAAACCTTTGACTGACAATGGTAAAAACATTTTCATATTCACTGCGATACAGTATCGTTCTATCACTTGTTTGTTGCCTTTGATGTCTTATGAACGTTGCCAACCATCTTTTTTCCACACAGTGATTAATTGAATACTTCTCTTTTTTTGTCTTTCTGCTGCAAACCAGAGGATTGTCTGGAGTGCGATGCAAAGCAGCGTAAGCTTCATAATTCTATAGTCATTCCATGAGTGATTGTTGAGCCTATTGTCCATTTCAGGCACTGATACCCCCATGAGCACCAGCTGTTTTCTTCCTGAAGTTAGAAATAGCCCTAATACACACCCTGTATTTGAATAATGCCCTTTGTTACACAGTACCGTATCTATTGTTTGCCTGTCAGCCATGTCCTCGTAATCCCGTTCTTCGAGAAGAACAATACATCCAATAGTAATTACAATGGTCTGTTAAAGAGTACTCTTCAGTGTTCACATGGGTGTGTTCTGATACTATTCAGGCCCGATCCCAACCACTGTGCTTCATCGTTGCTTGAAAGCGTCAGCTTGTTAAACATAGCATTTAACAGCGAAGCGGCACCGCAGGGAACAGGGAGCACATGGCGCATTCCAGCTCGGGCGCACTCCTCTCTTGAGATCACACACCACACTTTTTCCCTGCCCCACTATATCTATTCTAGACACATCAGAGACCAAGACCCCTATTGCCTTAGCTAATGGAGTCAACTCCTAGAGGAAGCCAACCAATCAGCTTGTGACCCGGTCCAGTAGAGCCGACAGAGAGGAATGGTGTGAAGAGTTGGGTTTTGTGTTGTAGCCAGCGTCTGCTCTAACGCTACACTGAAATGAGGACTCATGAATACTGTAACTGGGCAATTACTGCAGACTGCTAGGAGAATCCTGCCAAACGGACAGTGACAAGAGATTATTATGGATGTATTACTGTAGATAGACAGACACACCTGAACAGTTGAGGATTGCATCATTCACACCATGTGTTTGTTTCGTGGATTCTGGTCTGATCTGTTCCGTCCCCTTGGGATGAACCCAGAGACATTTGATGTGTATACTATACTGCATTGTGTTGTTGGATTACACGCTGTAACAGTGCAGCTGACAGAACGAAATAAGTGATTTTCTGATGTTATGCTAAGTCAAAATCTTCCAATACCTAGAAAACTGTTCATTAATTCCAGACGTTTATTTGGGGTTGTCATTGTATACATATTCTTTATCAATATAAGGGTATAAATGAGAACCACACACACATCTTAAAAAGTATGCATTGCTACTGAAATCATCCATCTTATTTAGCAAAAAGCCATGAGGCTACAGTAACGTTGGAGAATATTAAAATGCTGTTGTGGTGCCTGCTGTTTGTTGAGCTAGCATTGAGTGATGACGGTTTGGGTCAATAAGTCCCAGATATCTGCTGTGACGTCTCATGGGTATATCAGCTCTAGCTACAGGCCCACGAACAGACCAAGCGTGCCATTCCCATTTAACGGGACCCCCACTGTAACTCAGACATTATCGGTGTCCCACCATCCCTCTACATATGTATTCATCATCTGTCTGGATTTCCTGCGAGTGCATTCCTCCTCCAGCACAACGTTGTCGCTCCACACGTTGTATTCATTCACAAGCACACTGCTACATCATACTCACTGGCAGTGACACTCGTGAAGGTTGGCACAGACTTAATGCGCGCTTTGATTAGAACTTTGTGTCTGAATTTGTCCACTAAGTTTTGCGCGTCAAGGGATGTGCGGAAGAACGGCAGGAAGTGTCTGCGTTCGCCTCCCCCCGGTTGCTTATGAGGAGCCTGGAGGAGTAGATCCACCTCCGGCTCAATGAGCCGTGACTGCATAATTGCCTGACATTCTGTCGCAGCGTGCTTTCCCAGTGTTCAGAGGAAAAATGGAGATTTGCAAAGTCCAAAGAGGGGGATAAATGCGAGAGACACATTGCCAGGCTCGTCGTTAGATGTGAAGGGAGATGTTTTTGATTTGACACGTGTAACTAGTTGTAGTGCATTTCTACTTTCATTCAGTTTAATTGGTTGTTTTTCTTCTTGTTAGCCTCCACTTGGAAAACAAATGTATTCCTTATTAAGCCCATAGAAGTCAGTATATTTGATGCACTGAATGTAAAACCCTCTGTAAACATGCTGAAGATGCTGTAAGTGGACTTTGCTGTTTCCCTACATGTGTCAACATTATGTGCTCTCATGGCTTCAAGTGGGTAGGAGAGTCACTTGTGTCTGCCTCATTAATATTTAGGAGACTGACTCATTGCATTACCCGGCGATGTGGCATGTCACGGTTGCCCGGGCGAATATTGCTATTGAAAATGTGGGGAACCTAATGACATTGGCTGCAAATGACATGGGCATAGGTTAGTCAACATCTGGCATTTTATAATAGCCATAATAGACTGTGCTCATTCGGCTTCTCGTGCAGTCTCTTTCGTGTCGGGGTAATGTTTAACTGCGTGGATAACTGCCGCACTCTGGTCAAAACCAGTCCGCGCTCTCTTCGTTTGAGATTCACAGCCTCGCACAATGGTCAAGTCAAACAGCAGTGTGTGGTTTGTGAAGTCAACGGTCAGTCACTCAACGAGTTTCCATGAAAATCATGACTGTGGCACAGTCCTGTGGCAGCCCTGGGACTTTTCATGCCTGCGTTATGCTTGTTTTTTGGATATAGTTTAATGGAAGTAAGTAGGTCTTTTCACGGTCCCATTCTCCCAAGTTGTTGTATTTACCCACACAAGCCCAAGCCATGCTATTATCTAGATTCCTTAGATTCTACGAAAATTGATACTTTTCCTTTGACCACAAGCAAATAAACAATCCTAAAATGGAAGGTGCTATTATTTGACAGCAGATTTTTACGATGCCCGGAATAAGGAGTGGCCCTCAACCATGAAAATGTGTCAGTTGGGAAGGGTTACCTGATAATTTTGGAACACACCAGCAAGCGTGAATCATCACATACAAACACAACATGCTTAGATGTGAATTTGCTCTAGCTGGATGACTGTTTATTGGATGTCCAATCACATATACTATAGTACCGTCTACTGTAAGACAATTCTGTCCACTTACATGTAAAAGCGAAATGCTGTAATGCATGCAGAAACACTGCAAATTCAAAAGGACCAGTTACAATTTGAGCGTTAGACATTCCATGACACATTGTGAAATCCAAGAACACTATAGCGTATTTCAAAGGATCTCCCCATGTTCCGTGGAGCTCACAATGACCACACTGTAGAAATACAATAAAAATAACGGCGGTTGTCGCATCACAGTATTTTGAAACAAAAGTGGCGCACATGCAATGTTCCCAACAGCAGGGATGATGTCAAGGCACCATCCACCCAAACAGCTGTGTTTACTGCCTGTGAACTGGAAGAGAAAGTAGCTTTTATTCCCAAGAATGTCACTCTCCGCTTGCAAATGTGAGCAGCTGTGGCATCCCAACACATGCAAATACCCAGTACAGTAGCTGTGCATCTAACTATGTGTTGTGAGCCAAGTAGTTTTATGACAATTTCCTGGTTGGTCCCAGTAGCAATATACTGTATGTTCTATTGACCCCTGGGTTGGACGGCTTCAGGATGAGATGCCACTTGGCCCTTTGGCCATTGAGAAAGGCCCCTAACACATGCAGTATCTGGTCTTGTCAGTGACTGTGTCCAAAAACAATCTATAATTGAGTATGGTACACGCCTACACATTGCTCATCAACAGAATGCAACTTGTGTATCACAGTGCTGTTACGGAGGCGGCTATAATCAAATGTATGTTTTGAATGAAGTTTAAGAAACAGCATGTAAACATAGACGTTCTTGGTATAGTCGTTATTGTCTAGAGGTAAACATTTAAAACATATGTATACATGCCTGTGTGATAGGAAGATGACCTCGTTCTTGTCAACAGTAAAAACCTTTTGAAGGTATCTGCAGTTCAATATAATCCAAATAGTAGATGCTTATGAAAGTGGAGATGTACAGCATTTAAAGCAAACGTATGTTCAAGTTCAGTACAGCTAGCCTGCAACCTAGCTCAGTGTTCTAGTCTTTGGGGTGAATACCTTCAGTGTCAACAGAAGGAGACAACATGCATATGATTTGTCATGTTCTGTTCTGAACAATGCCTCTTCCATGTCTACAGGATTACGTCTAGTTCAAACAGAGCATCCAAAAAAAAGAAAACACGAGCTTGACAAGGGGGTTTCAGGGAGAGTAAATAATTTACAACAGCATACCAACCCTCCACAGCTACAGATGCAATAAAAATAGTTGTATTGCTTACTTGCCAGTAGTTCTAGGCTAGCTTCATTAAATAAAAGTTGACAGAGATCTGAAGAGACAGCTTTGAATACACGATAACAGCTTTGAATGCATAATAAATAAACCTAACTTGACTTGAGACAAAAACATTACAAAAAAGAAACCATGTATAGTATAATAATAAAAATATATATACTGTAAACATAGATGCATGTCAGAAATGTGTGATTTAATGACTACCCTGGCATAAAGACATTAATCGGTTTTTAACAACTCTAATAGAGAGCCTACTGCTTTTTGGACGTACGTGGTTTAATAGTGCGAGATAGTTGTATCTGTTTTGATTAGAACTCTCACAAACATGATCACTGTACTCGTCTTGTATGTGTCTATTTAGCTAATGCTAATGATCCCCTGCATGCATGGTGACTAATGGCAATGCCATGAAGGCTGTTCTACATGTTTATATCTGTCAATATATTAATGAGACACATTGGCCCCATTACACCCTGACTTGGCTGTCCTCCCTGGGGAAGAGGGGCATGCACAGAGTGCCTGCCAGTGATTGCTCTCTTCTTCGCCATAGTGTGGAGCTTCTCTTTAATCATGTCCCCTTTCACAAACTTCTCCTGTAGCCCGGGGCAAATCACAAGAACAAACTCTCCACTATTTCATCAATATTCTGTCATTTCCCCCACTGTGGGATTGTTGTGTGAAAAATGGATCTCGCCTTGATACATTATATTGCCTAACCGTGTTGCTGCCAAGGGACTAAGTCCACAGTTTGAACCAATATTGTTTAAAAAGGGCCTCTCTGAATATGGCGTGTTGCAGTGAAACTGACACTGTGTAAACCGTATACGAAGCATACCGACACGTTATGAGTTATCACTGATAAGTGATAACATACAGTATCGGTGCATATATCAGGGGACAGGCAAATATGTTTTTACACACAATTTTGTGATGATTTATTATTAATTTCTGATAGTCTCAGCTCATATAATAGCATATTTGCTATTTTTGGAACTGTGGCATTTTTTCTTCCCTCTCTTTCTTGAAGCAGATGACAGGAGATTCTCGGCACAATAAATAAAATGCATGATGAATCATTTCTACCACAGCAGTTGTAAAGATAGGATGTTGAAAGTTTCAAATAAAGTTACATCTCCGGGGCGTACACTATTTCAATGCAGTGTTCATCACGTTTTATATTTGTAAAGTAAGAAACCCAAACTGTATGTGGCAGTCACAGATTTATCCATATGTTTCTATTTGTTCCATACGATTGTATTTTGTTAGTCACATCCAAACAGTAATTATATCTACAAGTCAAGTTTAAACAATATATCATTATATCCTGGTGTTTTACTTAAGTGTCGTTTAATTACTTTTCAAACTGCAAGATACGGATGATGCCATGAGCTGATGAATATATTTATAATATACAGTACAGTTGTATCGCTATCCTTCTTTCAGCATGTCAGGCACCGTGTCAAGGTGGCTCTCAGAGTATTGCAGCTACTGCTCCAATCTCATGGCAATATATATTTAAAAAATGTATGCCCATGTAAATAACAAAAGGCATTTCAGTACAAGCCTGGTATATGAGTCGTTACTGCCTAGATACTAATACATAATAATACATTTAATTTCAGGACACCTTTCAAAACACTCAAGGACATATTACATTGTACAAAGTCACATATATATATATAAACATTTGGTTAAGATATATAATACAGTTTTGGACTTTTAACTAAGGCAAGAACATAGTGAAACAGAATGCTATAGGCAACCCTGAATAGATGAGTCTTGAGAAGCTTAGCAAAAGAGGTGATATCACAATTGATATCACAATAGATATCACAATATATATCACCATAGGTATAACAATAGATATCACAACATGTATCACAATAGATATCACAATAGATATCACAACAGGTATCACAATATATATCACAAAATATATCACAATAGATATCACAACAGGTGTCACAACAGGTATCACAATATATATCACAATAGATATCACAATAGATATCACAACAGGTATCACAATATATATCACAATAGATATCACAACAGGTATCACAACAGGTATCACAATATATATCACAATATATATCACCATAGGTATCACAATAGATATCACCACATGTATCACAATAGATATCACAACAGATATCACAACAGGTATCACAACAGATATCACCACAGGTATCACAACAAATATCACCACAGGTATCACAACAAATATCACAACAGGTATCACAATAGATATCACAACAGGTATCACAACAGGTATCACAACAGATATCACAACAGGTATCACAGCAGATATCACCACAGGTATCACAACAGGTATCACAACAGGTATCACAACAGATATCACAATAGATATAACAATAGATATCACAATAGATATCACAATAGATTTCACCACAGGTATCACCACAGGTATCACCACAGGTATCACAACAGGTATCACCACAGGTATCACAATAGGCACATAGCTGTCACAGGTGGTGCCACTGCTGATGGATGTGGGAGTGATGTATGTTTCTGGCCACTCTGGCATTCTGGCTATGTTGTAATGTCCATGCTAGATCACGCGCTGCTATTTCCCAATGGCAAATTTATGCTGGGACATCAATCAGCAGCAATGAAAGGGAAACAACAGACAGACAGACATACAGACAGTGGTGCGTCAGTGGTACCTATAGAAGCATTATAAAGTTCACTTCTGATTATGGCCTATATTGTTACATATAAACTACTACTTTTGGTGTGGGAGGTTTTGGAGGTTAAGGACATCTTGTGAAAGCTAAACAGTGGGTTGATTGTGTCCATAGCAAGTCACAGAGGGGAAACCATATTTGTTTTTGCCCTCTGCTGATGGTTATTGATTGGACGAAGAAGAGCCCACATCTATATGCACTCAGGTAGCGATCCGCTCTAAGCAGCAACCACAGTCACCTTTGACGTGACTGCTTCCACTCAAGGGCGAAAGGGTAATGCAAGGGAACTCGCGGCGCAGAGACGCGTGCGATTTAAAACATTACGGCAGAGGTCACTTACCCGGTGCGCTTTGGTTGAGCCAATATTATTTCTGCGCTACATATTTTAAATATGCAAAAAAAGCACTTGGGAGCCAGATGGTAGGTCTTGGTTGAGAGAATTTGCTGTTTATGGGTAGACCTGAGCCCAGGAGAGGGGCTTTATGAGGTGTAGACACCAGTGATTAAATAGCCGTGTTCAGGGACCTCCACCCACTGGGCCTCGAGGTGATACCCGACACCATGGCAGAACGAGCTGATCTGTTCTCCACGCAGCCACAGACATGGAAGACCGCGTCTCTTTACGCACTGGACACAGCAGTGGAACTGAATCAAGAATGCGATGAACGGGCAGAGCTATTCCGGCTGCGGGCTTCCTCCTTGTGAGAAAATGTCCAGGGTTCGCTCACAGCGGTCACCGGTTCAAACAAACAGATGTATGGCGTGGCAACGGTTGGGAGCAAGGCATGAGTACTCCTTGAACTCTGTAATTGAGATGCAGGAAGAATACTGCGTTCGTATCAAATGAGAACCTATTTTAATGCAGACAGTGCTGGTGGTTGCCAGGGAAAATAAGTCGATCTAGGAGGCGTCTGCCCCTTGTGGCTTCGTGGCGCGACCTGCCGCTCAGTCTATGATTAGATCGAATGTTTGCTTATTTAGCTTTGACTTGCAACAGAGGGGATACGCTTAATGTCATGAGCTAATGGCAACCATTCATAGCGGCTTGAGCTGAAGATCATTTGCTTTTATGTGTTTGCTTAATATAACTGTTATTTTAAACAGCAAGTATCGCAGTTGGTGAAACCTAGAAGTATGTGTGTTTAGAAGGAGACAGAGTGTAAGAAGCATGGAGGGAGAGAGAGAGAGAGAGAGAGAGAGAGAGAGAGAGAGAGAGAGAGAGAGAGAGAGAGAGAGATAATTAAAGGGAGACAGAATGGCCACAGGCAATACTGAATTGGTCCTGTCTGGTCAGGGCATGTGTGTATGTGACTGTGACTGTGATGTATGTTATGTTTGGCGAGTAAGAGTGAGCACTCTGCTTTTTATGAAGGGCCGACAGCACCTCCGTTGAGCGTCATCTGCGAGTCGGGTTGAAAGACGCTGCGGTGCCTGAATGTAGCCAGGAGTGAGACTGCCTTCTGAAAGCCAGTGACGCGTCAGTTTTTGATGTCCGTGTACAAGCAAGGGCATATGTACTGTCGGCTCACATTTGTCTGCTGAGCTGAAAAGGCGGCGTTTAGCTGCTGCCCACTTGACATACACAGAAGGCTGACACAAATAGTCACGCATGCATGCCTGCACAGCCAACAGATAGATACACTTCACAGTGGAAATAATTAATAATCCGACTAAAACATAACTTGCCTATGTAAACGAGCCACGGGGCCGCCATTATCTCATTGAATCCTATTGCATTGTTTGGAAATAATAATGATCTGTACATATTTCCTCACATTTGTCGTGGATACCCAATTATTTCCACAAACGAGTAAACACTGTACAGACTATACAATTCCGTTGAGGAGGCTAATATTGCTGTGCACTGTACTAAAGGAATTTAATGAGTAATGTGAGTTGAAAGGTGAGGTTATGCTTGGTGTGTGACAGGTTATGTCGGGCTAGCATTAGTGCAAATAACAAGGTCCTGTTTTTAATGATTTACTGTTGAATGGATCTCCAGCATGGCTGTGGGGTGATGTTGTTCATACTCCCTGTTTGCTATCCTTTTCCACGCAGCTGCAGGTCAATCAGCAGACGATAGAGAAACACAAGAAAACAGGGCATTCATTCATAAATAAATAAATCAGTGCTCTTCATGAATAGTTTCCTTACAATAAACAATTATATGAATGATGTGTTGTATTATATAGTATGTTATATAATTATGTTTTCAATATGTTTTGAAAATGGTTTCCTGACATTTCCTGGTTAAGTTATTGTTCATTGTGGTCTTCAAACTACTCAGTGTTAATGTTAGGGTTAGGTATGCTAATGTTAGTTTGATAGTGTTTAATACATTTCACTGTATCTTAAGATAAGAAACACATTCATGTAGATTTGAGATAAAACAATGCAGTAGCACTAAATGTTGTATATAACTACTAAAAACCATTTTATTAAGACAGTATTACAGTGCAATTTGCAAAAGGTTAAAAATACAATTATTTAATGTGATTTTACGACCCCAAGAAACATCTTACTGCGACCTTTCAGTGCCAGGGTTTCGACCTGCACCTAGAAAAGCGCCGCCCTAACAGCAGGAACTGATACACTGACTAAAAGATAGGAGTGGCGTTGCGATAATAAAGGACAGGGAGCAGAGCGAGAGAACAACCATGGAACCAAGCTCCGGTCCAGAGAGCTGAGAGAGTGGAGGAGTATAATATAACCACAGTGCAGTGGCCCTTCTTACAAAACTCCTGGCTGTAAGGGTTCCAGTCTGAAACCACCGGTCAGCTGGAAGAGTAGCCATCACTTTTACTTAGTACTAGACCACAGTAAGGGAGCCCAATGAGAGAGAGAGAGAGCAACAGACCTGCCGAAGTAATTTATGGTGCAAGACAGAATGGGAGGAGAAGGAGAGAGAGGGGGAGAGAGAGAGGGGGAGAGAGAGAGAGAGAGAGAGGGAGAGGGAGAGAGAGAGAGAGAGGGGGAGAGAGAGAGAGGGGGGAAGAGAGAGAGAGAATGTAGCTTAGGAGGGAAGGAGAGACATTTTTGCTGCAGAATGTTATCATTTGGGATCTAAACTGATGCCTTACGAACACCTTCCTTGTTTTCTAAAGTCGGTTTAGTTGACTTTATGGTGTTAGCAATAGTATATGATTACAAATGCAGATCAAACTGGTTAATTAAATAGTCTATTTAATTTATTTTAGTTCTTCTACACTTTGTGAAGCCCTCCTTTCTAACAATACACCCTATGGGAACTGTAAAAAGTTATGGCCGAAAGGGCCACCACATCGCTTATGGTGAGGAAATACATGACAGTTGAGATCATGCAAATAATAGTAAGGTGAGACAGATCCTTTTCTATGTGTATCTGGTAGAAGGGTAGAAACCTATGCATTTGTCACCACTAAACTAAAGCTACAGTGAATCGTCCGGTGTTTAGGCTACTTGTTGTTGTTGATGTTATTGTGAATATTTTTGCAAGAGTTGTGTAATATTTGCAGGCTACCTACATTAATGGCATCATGAGTCACAGTCAGAGACAAAATGACACATGACGGACAGCCTTTGTCACCCTCACATTAAGCATCAGTGTACCATGATTGCAGAAGCTTGGTTAGGGGGCACTAATGACACCGCTAATGTCATCATCACGGAAATGGTGACAAGTCTTAGCAGCCGCGCCATAATCATCTCATAGTATGCCGCTGAAGACCAAGTCTGTGTAATTTCCTGATATCCACAATGATTCTAATGACAGTATCACCTCATTGTCAATGGCTGACAGCTGCTCACAATGAGGGTCTCTCGCTCTCTTTCAGCGGCACTTAAGCACACCATCATCTCTCCTTCCTCTCTAATATACCATTAGAGGGAACATATCGCAACATCTTTGTCATCCTATCAAACGGAGGGCTATTTATATATTTTTCTCAGTCGATGCTTTAACATAGTTAAAATTCAGTGATGTGTTGCCATGTCTCACAGACTTGTGTATCCAACTCCTGTTGAGTTACAGCAGCAGAGTTCAGTTTCAGCCACCTTTCCCTTTATAATGCAATACGACATAGCCTATCATTATGAATGCAGTGCGTGTGTGAAACGTATTTTCACATTTGTGTAAATGTATGCTTGTGTGTTGTTAATTGTTTAGCGTCACTCCCCTCTTTCTACGTTTAACATAGGCATAGTTCCATCTAGTGGTCCCAGTATGTAATTGCACCGAGGGGCTTTTGTTGCAGTCTTATTATTTATTCATGGGCAATGCACAATGAACAGGGAGACAGCCTTTGACTCAAATATATTTTACTGAAGAAAACTGCCCCTTTGCCAAAATTTAAAAGGCTCCTTCTGCATTCCAAGGTTCCCTATTCCTTTAGTGTAGTGAGACATAGAAGGTGTACTCCTTTTTTCTCCCAGTGGTTTTTGTATTCTCTGCACATACAGTAGGCAGTTGTATGTGTCTGCCAACATTCTTGTATTCATATACCACTTTAAACAAATACTGGTTAGTACAGTGATTTACAGTAGCATCACCTTAATCCAGTAATTCTTTATTTTTATGTCATTCAAAATCATCCAGCTGTTTTAAATGACAGCTACATCATAATAATAGCATGCACATTTTGATGAACTTCCGATTATCTACAAATTGTTTTGACTGCCAGACCTTAAAATAGTAAATGTGTATTTACTTCCATTATTCAACTTGGAGCAAATTTGTGTGGTTTATAAAAAGAAAAAAAAAAGTCACCCGTCAATCTGCCACACAGAGTGGAGCCTCTGGGTAGTATCAAAGCAGCTGAAGTGCTTTGGCATCGGTGTGTGACAGGATTAACACATCAAAAGCAGTGTCAAGGCCTACAGCGGCATCACACTGCAGTACAGCACCTTTCATGTTCTGCTCAGGTTTAGTATAATTTCACGTAAGCCAACAGCATGTCAGACAGAAACAGATAATAGTGGCAACCTGTCACTATCATGCCTTCCCTTAACTCCAATGAAATATTACAAACCTGTTTTTTCTTTCTTTTTTAAAATGTATTTGTTTTTTGAGTCTTGAGACTTGAAGTCATGAAACAGTATCTAGACGGCCGTCTTAAAGCCGCAATGGATAGTTTGAGATTTTTTTCAATGTTTCAAAGATCCATTAATGTAGAATTTGGTTAGAAGAATACAACTAAATGTGGTAGAAGAATACAACTAAATGTGGGTTCCAAACTACTGTACCCCATAGTGATTTTAGAAAATGTAATACTTATTTATTAAATATAATATCTGTTTTTGCTCAGCGAATCAGCATACAGTCGACATCTATGTTTGACAGTTTCTGACAGATTCAGTCAAAACAGCAATTGTAAATAAATAAATAAATTGTAGCATCTGTCACTGTTTATCACACTGTACTGTATAATGTTTACTCTGCAACTATATCTTCTCTTCAGTCACGAAGGGCTGGGCACACATTCTTACGTGTATGTTGTCCAGACGAGGACATCTTAAGATAGTTTGACAGAGTTCTACATTGAAAAACGCTGGGTAACCGTGGCGTCTAGCCTCAAGGCTCTTCACCCTACGATCCACATAGAGAGGAGTGATCATTAAGCACAAGCAACATCAGTTAACATACAGGGAGCATTTGTACAAGGCATCTAAACAAATGAGATAGATAGTAATAATAATTATAATAATAATAATAATACATTTTATTTATAAGCACCTTTTAAAGCACACTAGGTCGACCTAACAAGACGAAAGTAAATAACAGTGTGACAATAAAACAATGAAATTAACAAAACTAAATTACAGTGCATAAAATCCGTAAGGTTTTTAAGAAAACAGAAGATTGTTATGATCTTTTCTAACTAATATTCTTACCTATTAAAGGCAAATCCCTGTTTTAGTAGATATTTGTATGTGTTGCAAACGTATTCATAATATTGAACAGTCATGCACATATCTATGTGGCATGCTTGTTATTGTCCATGCAGGTGACATGTGCATAATGTAGTTGTGCACATCTGGAGCCATCATCTGCATGCCATTCACTTTCTGTGCACATTATTTGCATGTAACAATTGGAAGTGCACATCTGAATACTGAATGTTTGTTTGTTTGTTTGTTTAGATATGAATTGTTCCCCCTGTAAAAACTGCCTATCCTTCTGTACCATTGGTAGCAAGAGTCAGTGCTGTTTCTTTCATGTACTACTTTAGGTGGTGGACATAAAAGAGAAGTTGAAGGTCTCTAAGAAGTTCTGGTCGGGGCTGCCTGAGGAGATCTGTGCAGAGGGCAGGGTGTCTTCTGTACAGAGCAGTGATGAACAGTGCTGGAATGGCCACGCAAAGGACAGGTTAGTGTTCCGTTACAACATAGCCAAGGCCTTGTGTAATAGCTAAACCGTATTAGTCTTTAATTAATAACCACATTGTATGCTTTGTCTAAATCCGGCTGTCTAGCATTCTTTGGCTAATGTTCGTGACTGGTATGCAGCATACAGCACGGTGGGACGGCTAACGTTGGTCTATTCAAAAGGTCTCCAGGGAGTTAGTAGGTTTTAACGTATTAGGCCATCTTAAAAGGACTAAAAGCCTGTCTACCCTGGAGAAGACTGATAGTGTATTATTTTATGCCTTGATGTTTGTGTATGCATTTATTTATTTATGTATTTATATTATTTAAACAAGACTAGTGAGTCATATAGGTAGTATAATTTTCGAAGAACAACATTGAAACTTATATTCTTTGCTGCTTTGGAACCTTTGGATTGTGTAGAGTACTGTACTGTATATATGTTATACTGAATTATACATAAGACCAATGACCAACAATTCTGGCTGGGCTTTTACAGAATGCATAAACTCCACAAAAAAAGAATAAAGAAGCTAAATATCTGCGCTGTGCATCCATCATTTGATCCTATAATACTCTGTGATTTCCGAATAGACAACTGGAGAATTCTTTACATTCTCTGAAGCTTACAGACGTTGTCTAGTGCTATTAGCTCTGCCGTTACATTCATTCACTCTACACGCACACATTTCTTCCAAATAAGATATCTTGCATGTAAACATTGCATGTAACATGTAACATGTAAACAGTTTTTCTTTTTATATCAAGGTCTGGAAAACTATTATTCAGACCATTATTTTCTCTCGACTCCCTGATTGCCTGTTGTAGTCAGTTACATTATTGTACTATATCAGTACCCCTGTACAGTATGTGGTCTTGTCAGAACCACATAATGCCTATATCACACCAGTTCCACCCTGTCTATGCTGAGAATTGACAGCAGAATAAATTGTAATATACTACCAATCAGACAAGGCATAGCATGGTCTGGCTGGGTCCCTTATACTGTATCTCAGAGTTTCTGAGGCCTTATATACTGACTAGAACAAAGAGACAGTGTGTCTTCATTTGCTGTCATGGCACCCGGGCTGTGGAACCACGTCACTAGATACTGTAGATAGATTGTTTAAAGAGTTATCTCAAGATCCACCTGTACGCACAGGCTTTGAATGACTAAACTGTTGCATCTTGCTATTTATGAAATGTATATTGTATGTTCATGGTTGTTTACAAATTATTTATTTGATTTTATTTTCATTGCCATTGGTGTTCTATTGTTGTTTGTGAAACCCATTCTGAGGGTCAATAATGCCCTTCAATGGCGTCGTGATATTCCACTGTTTGTTTGTGTCTTTTGTCTGGCGTGTTAGGTACTTCCCTGAGGTCCAGAAGGATGGACTGACCAATCAGCTGAATAACCCTGAGGTCAGCGTAGACATCACCAGACCAGATACATTCATCCGTCAGCAGATCATGGCTTTGAGGGTGATGACCAACAAGCTGAGAAATGCTTACAATGGCAATGATATCTACTTCCAAGACTCAAGTAAGCCTCCATCTTGCTGCTATTGTGATACAGGCACATTTTAGGACATTATTCTTAAACTATTTAACGGCCCAGAGGAATAACTAACATTTTAGACCAGGTGATTAGAAAAAACAGGTTAGTTTAATGGTCTGGGTGTTTCGACTCCCAGCAACAAGGTCATGGGTTCAATCCCTGACAAGCCCACCCTAACTGGAAGCAAGGTGCCTGAACCTGCTCCTTAATAATGTTGTATTCTTCCCCGTGGTCCGTGCGTTGTGTGGTTCTGCCATGTTCCAGGCGACGAGGGCAGCGGCTCAGGCAGCGGGAGCGGCTGCGTGGACTGTACCACCGACGCAGAGGTGGTGCCCACCGAGCCCCCTGTACTGGAGGCCGACCGCAGCGAGCCCGTCGACAACTCGGCCGCACATCCGTACGCCTCGCCCGTCCTGCCAGCCATGCTGGCCGTACTGTTCGCCCTGGCACTTCAACGACGGTGGAGATAATGCTTGGGATGGGGGGGTGGGTTGGGCGGGGGAGCTGGACTACACTTGGACAGCAGGGTTTGCTCTTTTTCGCTGTTTTTGTTTTTGTATTCAGGCAGGACGGGAGCTACAGTGAAGCAGACAGTGCTCGGGCTGCCTTGGCCTGGAGGACTACGTGTCTGTTTTGAAAAAAGACATCCATGATATCCCGCCTGCCCAAAGTGTGTGCAGTGCCATCCCTAGACTTGATATGATTGGCATCGTGCTGCAAGTGTTATCATTGGTGCCACCCCGTGCAAAATGAAAAGAAAAGAAAAGAACATGTTCCTTTCACATATGGCAGATATTGAGGTCTCCATGTGCAGAATCCCATGCACTTTGAAGGTTTTTTTTTCTTTGTTTGTTTCTTATGCAAAACTGTATGTGTAAAATATGGTTGTTAGAGAGGTGCCTGAAAGAGGCCTGAGTTTATTATGGCTAGCTCACATTCTATATTAATATCACATGTTGATAGGTTGGTATATTATCATTACATTGTTTTGCTAATATCCTGATAAACTTTAAAAAAAAGAAACAAAAAACATTTAAATGAATGAATTAATAATTCTAATCAAGTACACGCACATTTACAGTCTTTGGTCAGGAGTGATTGGATGTTAAAGCTACTACAGACAAAATGATTGCATTAATGTTTACATTGAATCACAGGAGCAAATATCTCTGCACAGTCCCTGTGCCCTGTGCATTCTGAAACCAAAGCTGGCGTCTCTACACAGCCCTGGCTCTGTAAATGGAAACAAAACAAAGTGGTACAGATTGTGCCACACAATATTATCTCAGACTTGGCAATGTTTGTCCACTTTGGGGGGGCGGAGCTTCTGAGGGAGCACCCTATGGCACAGTGGCGCGGGAAGACATTTTCACTTGGGGGTGCTGAAAATTCTAGTCAGTGATATTTCTTTTTTGAAATAACGTACTTGGGAGGTCCAGGGGTATCTCCCGGGAATCATTTTGGAAACAGAAACAGTAAATAGTGCATTCTAGTTTCTCGTGACAAAAAAATGAAAAAGTGACAAAATACAAAATAGCCTAATGCAAAAACTACCTATCAGCCTTTTGTACACATCTTGGCAACAAACCATCCATAACATAACAAATATTTTAACACCTTGATTGCTATAAATTGATACATTTGTGACATACCAATCAGCCTGCTCGTTTGTAGGCTATCGCAGACTAATCCAGAACTTGACCTGAAACACCAAACGGGGTAGCCTGACTGACTACTGTCAGAGCTTTCAGATATAACTTCATCCCCTCTTTAAGATGCTGGTTGTTATATAATCACACTGTTTAGTTGCCTATAGTCTATGACGTTGGGCGGCAAAAAACTAAATGTGTCTTCCGTATGCTGACGGCAGAGCGTGTGTTTGTGCCGGTGCCGCGGTGTGTGCGTCATTCCCAGAACAGAAAAAAAAAGGTCCCATCAAAAGTTACATCAAATATTCTTATCTTTGATGCGATTTCAACCCTTTGATAATCAAACATGTTTTACTGTAGCCCATATTATCCTACACTTGTTATTACCAAGAAGTAGCCTACTGCTCTTCTCTGGATAAAAATAAACACCTTGGCACTGCAGCTACAACCCGTCAAAAGTTTGGGGTGCTGCAACGCCCTCAGCACCCACCTTCCTGCGCCCCTGCATAAGCGATCACAGAAAAGGGGTTAAAGCTACAGTGGAATGGTCATTGTACTATATGTGGCTACAAATGTAGGCGAGCAATTATTGGCTAAATATATTAGCTTATATTGTTTAGCTACTCGTTTGCAGCATTTTATTACAATGTATTTATTTATTAACTTCCAGTAGTGGCATCCAGTAACCTGTATTTTTAAAGACCTATTTCAAGACTAATTTTAATTTACAAGCAGTGTGCATTTTTTCATTATAAATAATGCCTATAGGCATTATATATAATAAACTCTAATATAGGCTATACTATGTTCAAGAATTTAAGAACGCTTTTATAAAAAGGGTTCTTAAAAGGTTCTATGTTGTCATGCCGAAATTGTATTGAACCTTTTTAGACAGTTGGAACCTTAGGGTTCTATATGGAACCTTTATGTTTTATATAGAACCCTAAAGAACCTTTTTTTCTTTCAGTGTGGCTTTGAAGGAAGGTGTTTTTGTTCTGTTCAGATACAGCAGATATAGAACAAGCTTTCTCTACCTTTAAGTTACTGCTAAAATGACAGCATTCAGATTCACTGAGGAAAATAATGACATCATTGTGTCTCGTGGTTAGCTCGACCGTCAGCTTTCATTTCAGCGTGGTTCCTTGAAGATGAATCATGGGTTGGTCATCTGCACCTGGTTCAATGGCTACATTGTCTCTTGAGAAGTAAGCATACTTCTCAAGGTTGAGTGTTCACGTTAAACCACATGCTTAATTCAAAACGGACATTATTACATGACTAGCTGGACTGTAAACACACATTGAATTGGATTGATAGAATGTATTTTCATTATTCACATCACATTATATATATATATATATATTGTGACAACCCAGTGGTTGAGAAAGGAGGAGAGGACACCACCTGGATATTCACAGGCTTTCATTAAAGGTATGTAGGCAACTCTCCTTATCGTCTCCTTCTCCCCTTGCCGGCGTTCCCAGGGGTGTCTCCGTTTCGAGGTCGCTAGAACACACAGTAGAGTAGATGTTCAGTAATGTGTAGCGCTAAGACGAGACGTTACCTTACCACCACACTATACGGGGAGCGAATGGCCTACTGACCTCCTCACTTGCTCTCTCCTGTTCATCTGGCATCAGGGCTTCTTCTGCCCGCTTTATGAGGTGAGGTGATTAGGCCGTGAGCTGCACCTGTTGCCCCTCCACTGATGCACACAGCTGGCCGGGAAGTAGCGTCCTTCCCACACAGTGCCTTGTGGCTGTCGTAGCTCTACCTTCCTCCACTATATATATATATATATATATATAGTAAGTGTATATGTTATGAACATACAATGTTTATTGTTTATCTATTTATTGGATGCATACAGCAACCCCTTTCCTACAACATACTTTGTTATTATGACTATTTTACATTATGCTACTGTGGTATCGCATAACCTACTGTATGGCATATGTTAGATACATATATGTCACATGATGTTATGTATGTCGAAAACGGGTATTAGCAAAATGCTAAATCTAGTGAAAACTATGAAAGGGTCCTTAATTATGTAATAAAACACAAATATTGTATGTTCATATCAATTCTTTGCAACATATTTGATTTTTATATCGGTTTATTTTTATCATTTGACATATCAATTTGTTGCCCAACAAACATTAGGCTAATTGAGTGGCACCTTTTCTTTTTAATTTTGTTAACTTTCCTCCCCACCAGGCATACTGTAGCTAGTATGCTTTTGAATATTTCTGGTAATTTAGGGTGGAATTGGGTCAATCAATATCATAGACGTCTTATAAATATGACAACAATAACAAGTAACACTGCTGCCAGTTTAATCAAGCACTTAAAAATACCATCCTAAAAGCTTGCAATGTAATGTAAATGTAATTGTATATGTTTTACATGCATTCAACACTAATGTACCAACAATAAAATGATGTCAACAATAACTTACTACAGTAAAATCAGTTCAATAATATATTATACAATAATAACATTGTTGACCAGAAATGCAAAAAAGAAAAACTCTCCCTGAATTTATCTGTAAAGCGTGAATGGACATGTCAGCACCACAGACTTGTAGCCAACCACAGTCACCTGTGAAATGAGAATATGTGAAGGCTGGTCATGGCTGAATGCTCCAGTGAAGCTACTCAGCAGAGCACACTTACAGAGAGTGCAAGAGACTGAAGGGGCCGAACAGTATCCAGCCACCAGACTCCAGCCAACAACACCAGATGAGGCAGCGCTCTATGTTCACTGTTCTCTCTGCGTCTGTCAGCTCAATAAACCACAAAGCTAACCTTGCATATTGAGGGAATTAGCCAGTGTTATACACTATACCTACAACATTTTATCTACTGGGCTTTGCCGTGTATCAATGAAAATGGTTTAGCGCATCTTTTCTTAATGGTGTCAATGTTCACATTCATGTGCATAAATATAAAGAGAGTATGTTCATTTATGTTTTATCCTTGAAAAATATTCTTTATTATGAGTAATGATTTAAATTAATCTGTCTTTTTTTAGATTTTGTATCATTGCACTTTTAATGGGAATATTTTTGCAATAAAATGTTAAAAAAGTTACAAATATATATTAGAGAAAAGTACATATGTGGCAAAAGGAATTGGCAAGAAACATTAGACGTCAACATTCTCAATGCATTTGCTGTGCATTGAATCAGTAAGGGAGTCTGTTGCTTGGGATTGTAAAATAGTGTTGAGCTATCATGACCAATGATTTACATGAGCAACTATGCCTTACTGTTTGTTGAATGCAACTGAACGGATCGCATTTGTGTTATGAAACTCTTAAGAGTTAATATTTATATACAGTAGCCTATATAAAGATTCCAATAGCAGTGACTGCTATCTCTTTTAAAACGAATGTCTGGTATACTTTAAACTGTAAAGTAAATTATTTAAATGCACAGCGACTTTCACCACAGGAAACAGAAAAGCAAAATATCGGTATCAGTCAAGTCACTTAAATGAAACACTTGAGATCTGTTAATAAAGTCACACTTATTATCTTTGCGTGTTTTGCTTGCATCACAGCGTTATGCAGCTGCATGATGTGTTCGCCTGGTGTTTAGTCTAGGCTTCTTCAGTGTATTTCTTATGTGAGAATTGGGCTTTCATCAGAGGTTCAACATCATCCTTCCTTCGTTGCTTCATGTAGAGTAGGCCGATAATGAGAAGCACCAGCAAGCCGATGAAAACACCACCCAGTGACGACCCCAGCACAAACAAATTCACACCTCCGTCTATATCTGTACAGAAGAAATATATTTTGTGTAATATTCTACCCCATACTGTACAGTCCTGTGTTAATGTATATTAAGCGATGTATTATTGTTATAAGAACGTCATATCCCTACACAAAACAAACACACACAAAAAAAAAAACAACCTGCTGTGGGATATAAATGAAGGTGAGCCATTTTGTGGAAGAGGTCACTCACTGTCCACGTCCAAGGCGATGGCATAGGAATAGCCAAGCTGCTCAGATGGGACATAAATCTCCTCGTTGGTAATAGGAGGGAAGAAGGGAACCATGTTGTAATGCCTGTTGTGTCCAATAGGGGCCATCTCATCTGGAAAGGTGGCATTAGATGGAGCAAACCTCTTCATCCACTCATTAAAAATTGCATCAGTGAAAGCATGGAGTACCTACAAGATGGACCACAGACACCATTAACTGACAGCCCCCATCAAACACTTGTTTTTCAGGTGAATTAAATGATGTAATCAGATTATTAACCAGAAATATGGGGTCGTTGGCGGCAGAATGAGCCAAAGCGCTGGTTCCGTTGAGGAAAGAGTGGACCAAGTTGTGCAGGTTGTTGACGGATTCGTCCAGTTCTCCATTCGGTTTGTCATATCCCTCAAGAGCATTTCTGGGAATTTTAATGCATTATATTTGTCCATATTCAAAAATGAAATGCTGAGTAGTTCTATTGTAACCGGATGGTGTACACTTAATTTGATGTTAAACGCCACTTATCTTAAAAAATACACCTAAAAACAAAGACCATTACCTGAAACTGAAGGTGGAGTTGGTGAAGAAAGGAGGGTTGTCGTACTCCCTGAGGTTGAGACATCCCCTGATGTCGTCCATAGTGGGCAGGGATGTGTTAGCCCTCTGTGCTATACCTCTCCTGATCACACCCTCGTTGGTGCCATTACATAGAGTCACCAGACGGTTGTAGTCATCCAAACTCAATGGCGAGAGACGAAGTGTCAGTATCAATGGTAACACCTCAGTTAAGCCTGTTTCAGTCTGTGTTTGTAGTCGTTTTGGTTTAAATTTCAATCTTACTTAATATACATGAAAGATGACATTTTGGAGACTTAACAACAAAATGGAGAACTAATTCAACCAACCAGATACAAGAAGGTAGCCTGGCTCCGCCCAACTATTACTCTCAACTTAGTTTATTTTCACTGAGATTATAGTTAACAAGACAGTGCTATTTCTGACTAATCTTACCTGTTGCACACCACTCCCCAGTTAGCGAATCTGGACTGGTTGCTGATGAGGGAGGGGTCCCCTGGGTTGAGACCCCCCAGTAGAGAGTCAGTACACACGTCACACTCACTCTGACCAGTAGCAAAGTTCCAGTATGGTACAGCAAAGTTTTCATTCCCAGTCAGTCTCTGCAGAGAACAAGCAAGTGACCTTGTGTTGTAATTGATAACAAATATCAAAGCACTTTATATCATTAACAGTAGTATTTTTAGCAGCCATATTAACAGCTCATATACAATACATTTAATACAGCTATATGATTGTAGACTACTGTTCATTCTATTGCAATTTAATATTAACATTATTAAATGTGTTTCATTTGTATCTTTGAATAAAATATGGTCTTTATTTCTGAATTGAATTTAGTCTTTTCTCTTTTAGACCTTTCCAGGAAACCTGTGATTTAAAAAATGCATATAATGTACTTTAGGGGCATCTCTATCTGACATGTACATTACAGCACATCATATACAGTACTTTAGGGGCATCTCTACAGTATCTGACATGTACATTACAGCACATCATGTATTTTAGGGGCATCTCTACAGTATCTGACATGTACATTACAGCATATAATGTACTTTAGGGTCATCTCTACAGTACCTGACATGTACATTACAGCATATAATGTACTTTAGGGTCATCTCCACAGTATCTGACATGTACATTATATCATATAATGTACTTTAGGGGCATCTCCACAGTATCTGACATGTAC
>JAODUK010000014.1:3406968-3420148 GCA_027564635.1 Typhlichthys eigenmanni | reverse complement strand
CTCTCTCTCCCTCTGTCTGTGTCTGTATATGTCTCTCTCTCTCTCTCTCTCTCTCTATGTGTCTCTATATCTCTCTCTCTATATCTCTCTCTCCTATGTCACTACCCCCCCCCCCCCCCCCCACACACACGTTCTATGTCATCTTCATCAAAGTGCAATACACGCCCGGCACAATACACCAAAGCACGTCTCCTTGTTGTCATAACATTCGGCGTTAATACGTGGAACAGAAGTGTAAGTGATGAGTTGTAACCTCAGAGTCTTCACTCCAGTGGTGGGTAAAGGATCCATCCGTCCTCTGAAAAACCCAGTGATTTCCCCCATGTTCTCCTCGCCGGCAGCCAGGCAGCTGCCTTATTATAGGCGGCTAATTGTGCACGAAAGCAGATTATGAGATCGGTAGGATGTACTCCTTGACCATGCGCTAATGTGATGACAAGTTTGGGGACCCTCTAAGCAAGAGGAGCCACATGCCAGGGCACTTTTGGCACTGGCTATAATCTGCCTTTGGTATTAACTCAGCAAACCGGCTTTTTTGAGTATGGATCAATCGCTCGCTCATTATTTTTTACAAGAAAGCTTTATATTCAAGGCGCTTTCCTGGTGTTGATCTCTCATTAACCATGGTATGTAAATGCACTGGCAATCTCTGTGTAAGGGATACGTCACCCCGGGGCCTGGGCCTGCAGTAGCACGTTATGAAGGAGAAAGGGGCAGGAAATTTAGGTCAGTAGCCGTCGCCAAAACTAGAATTTCAGGTTTTGCTTAAAGCCCCCTGCTCTGCCTTTCTCTTTTAATGTGTTTTTTGTTTGGTGATGTTATGTTTTAAATGTCAGCCCCGGAGCTGTCCAGCAATTTAAAAGGCACAAAAAGCCATGTCTTAGTATCTGTTCCGAGTGTTCGTGTTACCTCTGTAATCGCTTCTGGCTGCAATGCTATACACACTCCATTCATTTCGGCTCTCTTTTGCCACCTTTGAGTACACTGACTGCGCGTATCCAAGGGAACAGGTGACAGGCTGCCAGTGTCAGGTGGTAACGTTGAAGTGCTAAAATAAGACAAATAGGAATGAATTAATCGTCGTGTCACGTTATATTGTGTCACAATATATGCGGGGCACATTTCTACTAGAAACCGTTCAAGTAGTGTGAGGATGATATACTGTAAGATAAGAAGTATCGCCGAATCCTCAAACCTGCGCGAACCGAGTTCGCCGTCAGCATCTATTGTGCATCAAATTAGGGGTGTAAACTTTAAACTTGTTTACTGGCTGCTCATAAACCGTACAAAACATACATGCATTGACAATACTACCATATATGTTTGCCTGCCAAGAGATCACAAAGCATGTGAAATGAGATGAAGACAACCCAAACATATTTGGTTCTGCTGTACAGCATTGGGGCAAATAATGAACCTGACAGCAACTGCTCATAAACTCAGCAGTTCTTTACTGCTCTACATACATAAATCTATCTCTCGATCTTTCTCTGTGTATACTATGTATATTTTTACACCTGTTTGCCCTATAATGTCAAAGACTGGAGGTTCATTCGTGTCACTGTTAAGGTCTGAGAAATAATAATAATACAAGAAAATACAATATAATTTCTAGTCAACTTTAAGAAAGTCTTTCTAAGTTCAGTATTTTTATGTGACCTGTTTCAGATGATAAAAAGTAGGTGTGGTGTGGTGGAATTAATGCAGGTGTATCTTTAAGATATTTCTTTAAATGCAGCCTGAGCAACCACGTGGTGCTGCTTGGTTTGTTTCTGTGCTAATTAAAAAAGACAATGTACATTAACGATATAATAATACATAAATGTGCTGTATGTATATATGAATAGGTTTGTGTCTTAAACGTAATAAAGAAGCAAAGCATTAAAATCGAGGACCTCTATGTTCAGACTGCAGACCCGAGTGCTCAGGTCCGATTTAGTGCTGAAATCCGATTTTTTTAGTTCTGATGTTCACATTACCAGTTAAATTTGGCACGGTGTCACATGCGGCGCGCTGTGCTGAATGAAAGTTAACATTGACTGAGAGCAACAAAGTCAGCCGTTAACGGTCATTATATAAGTTGATGTGAGGTGGAAGCCAGCGAATTTGTACAGAAGCCCAATAGCCTACTGTTAAACACTCACATGGAATATGTTCTCGGCCAGGCATGATGCACATTGCCCCCAGACTACCATTGGATTTCGTCTGCCCCTAGAAGTTTTTTATGGCGTGCATTGATACGTTCGCAACAGTCAGCGCTGTTGATCATGTTGTGGGGCAAGGAGGCGGGGTTAAAAACCATGCAAAATGTTTTCTTTTAATTTGTGTATTTCTGCTTCTACAATTTAGGCTACTGTATTTACATTGCACTGTCTGCTCCGTGAGGCAGCAAATATATAGTCTACGCCTCGTGTGCTCTATCCAACTCATTTAACATGGGGGAGGACGATGATCCGTATAGTGTGCAATGGTTTTATCACCTCGCTCTGACCACCCAGTGACTACTTCATTATTTAGCCTACTGTATGTTCACTTGCGAGGAGGTCTACAATCTTCTCCAGCTCAGAGGTAACAAATGTCAACCAACAATGGCCATGAGTGAGCCATTACGCTAGCGAGGGCGAGTCACACAGTGAATGTCTATAAAGTGACGTCAAAGTCACATGCGTTATGTTTTGACTGTTCAGACTGAGATGCATTTAAAAGAATCAGATATGTATCCGATTTAGTACCACATACAAAAGTGGCCCAGATCTGATGAGAAAACATCAGATTCCATGTGATTTGTGATTTCATGTGATTTCACACTGCTCTGAAAAGATCAGACCCGAGTCACGGGTCATGGGCGAAAAAATCGGATATGGACCAGATTTGTGTGCAGTGTGAACGTGCCTCAGAGATGTTTAAGGGGGAGTAACTAGTTACTGTAATATTATTACTTTCCCCAGTAACTAGTAGTGTAACTAATTACTTTTTCCAAAACAGTAATTAGTGCAATTACTAGTCCAAGTAATGCTGCATTAATGCATTACATAAACAAGATTTCTGGTCCGAGTAAACTTAGGGTAGGCTAATTGAGCCAACCTGTCCAATCATCTGGTTTGAGAGGCTGCAATGTTTTCACTTTGGCTGATTGTTGATTACTAGGTTAATTATTGTTCCATTAATTAATTATGGTTCAATTCTAAAATGAACTGGCAACACGGGATGTCATTTTTCGGATTAGGCGGGACAGGATAGTTATTGTGAAAGTAATATAGTAATGTAACTAGTAATGTAACTAATTACTTTTAATGCCCAGTAATAAGTAAAGTAATGATATTACTTTTTGAAGGAGTAATAAGTAAGTAGTATTTAGTACTGAGTAACTTTCCTAACAGCTGTTTAATAGTCATAATGTGTAAAGTCCATTTTCTTATAACAAAGCATATGGAAAATGACCGCATGACACAATGGCGTGATTGTGTAACTATAGAGCATTTAGTTTCTGTGTATGGGGCCCCTGTGTGTGATGTCTGCAAGCACCATTCATAATAGATTTGTTCTGAGGACCTTGACATTACTTTGCAATTAAGGTATGAAGTCATGCTCCTTAGACAGTATAACAAATAGCAAATATGTCATCAGCCGAGCATGTTTCAAAATGTAAGAGGTCCCCAGCAAGTGAGGAATTATCTGCTAAATATGATAAGGCTCCACTATAAATTAGTACTTTGTTGTCATAGGTATAGTGCAGTTTGATTCTCTATACAACATTGTTAATTCTCCTTCTATATGTCTGTTACAGTCCATAATGGCTGTATATGCTGGGTAATAAAATACATTTGCTACATGTGACATGAGTGTCGCTTCAATGGGACAAGTATCTCACAACCATGACACAAGATATCATCCCTCAGTGATACGCATTCAAAACATATTTACCAAAATATGTTTGCCAAAACCTCCAAGATGATAAACGTGGCCTCAAAACTCACCTATTTATGAAAGCTTTTGGTTGATACAATTTCATTTGTGTTTTTTGCATTGGTAATATAAATCTATTGGTCATACAGCAATGTAGCACTTTGGGGTTTCTTTTAATTTAAAGCGCATTACAAATAAAATGTATTATTATTATTATTATTATTATTATTATAAGTCAGTATTTTGGAAGTAGTTATGGAACTCCATGTCATTTCATTATATGTTTTGCAATGTTGTATTCTGACAATGCAGGAGAAGTGAAACAGTAATATCACAACCCAGGAGCACACATCTCAAAATTAACAAATTATCACATAGAAATGTATATCAGGCCCGTCAAATAATGTGAGAAATGTTATATTTTATTGGTTCACTAAGAAACCGAGGGATGAAACTGATGGCATTACATCTCACTTACCTCAAGTGTCGTTTTGGGTGTGCAGGAAACAACCATTCCTTCTCATTAAAGGTGCAATCTTAGAGCCCCAAAGATCTACCCTGTAGTAACCAAAGAATATAATCATTTTTTTTTATTGATAGGCACATGTAGCAAAGAGAATTCCAACTGACAGGCACTTATCTTATCCCTGTGTCCTGTATAGAAGGATATAATTCTTTGTGACTTCTCCTCAGGGCATCCGCTCTTCAGCTTCATTATTTCCACATAGGACAGTTTTTTTTTTCTTCTTCTTCTTCTTGCAAACCTGAGAATTTAATAAGAGAGTCAGCCATCTCTGCCAGCGGTCATTTGGAAATGGAACAAATAATGTCAAGAAAGTTAATAGAACTTTTTCTAAATCTGCGCACATGATGGATTTGTAACATTTTGGAGGATGTAAGTGACTAATTTACAGTCAGATCTCAACCTCAATTTAAACATAGACCTTATTAATTTTATATTCTCACTTAAAGACAGTGTACACCATTGTACACCATGAACCATATATGTTGTATTTTTGTGTAATTCCCTTTTCCAACAGCAGTGGAAGCTGTAGAGCCAGACTGAGGAGTGCAGGAGAGTGTTACTCACAGCACACATCTTCTATTTAACCTGACATGGGGACAGCAAACATTTTCAAAGGGGTCTTCATAGCAGATCATTACAGCATTTTGAGCTCAACTGGCTACTTGATAAATTAAAAATGTAAAACAGCTGAAAATATGTGTTAAGGAAAACCTTACCCGCCTACAATGCTAAAATACATTTTAATCATTATACCAACAACATATGTGTAGTCTTTTATTCAGTTGTTAAAGCATGTATATATATATATATATTAGGCTTGTTTCGCGATAGGTCCATGTTTTGTCTTTAATATATATTGTCATTTGGAGAGACACCTTGAATTGTCATATACCTCTTTCCTTCCATCGCACCTATCCTTCCTTCCTTCCTTCCTTCCTTCCTTCCTTCCTTACTTCCTTCCTTTGTACCTTCCATCATTCTTCCCTTCCTATGTGGAGGTGGCAGTGTCCACAAATGCAAATGGTGTTCAATTACTTTGAGGAATAACACAAATAATTGAGGGATTAAGTGGGTTAGTAACAATATAAACCTATATGCTTTGATCTCTGCTGGTGTCTTTGCTGTATGAGAATGGAGAGTGTTATCTGTTTGGATATTGGCAATGAACCGTCTTGCCTGGTAACAAAGTGATATGCTCAGCTAAACCTCAACACCTCCACCCACCACCGTCCACATGAAGCATCCCCTGTCTGAACTCCAACAGGGGCCTGGCTACTTGCAACATTATGTACCATTAAATAAACTTGCACTTCTTAAAAGCAAAGTCAGACTCCAAGAGCGTGCGCGCCATGTTTATGGGAATGGGCTGTACAGTTCGCAGCACTTTCTCATTTCTTCAGGTGACCCCGGGCACAGCGACATGTATGGTTTTGAGGCTTTGATTTGATACTTTACCGTGTTGCAGGAAAGGTGCAATGTGAGATAATTTTTTTGGCATTTTTTCCCTCCTGGGAGCATAGAGAAGTGAAAAATACACCAGGCACCTACTCCGGATCTTACAGGTAATATGGCACACAACCGTCATAAACATTCCTGCCACAACTTGATGATGGAGATATTGCTCTAGGAGAGACTCTTCACACTTTGATTCCCCTAAAATAAGATGGAGAACCCAGTGATTAGAGCCTTTGAGGTTAAACACCCAGAGAAGCCAGCCCAGCAGGGCATCATTCACCGCAGAACCCAGACACATGCCCACCTCAGTCAGGTGAGAGCACCAACAAACAGAGCCCTGAAAACAAACAGAGGGAACTACCTCAAAGAGGGTGTGCTGATATATTATTCATGTCAGAAGAACATGCTAAATGTGATCCATCTCAAGCCATTGAAACAGGGTGATAATCCACGTCCTTCTGGGGCAGCCCGAGGTGAATTATGGCTGTGAAACCCATTCAACATCCGTCTGAGGTCAACGTGGTTGAACCGCTGCATACATATATGTTAATTTGCCTAATCTCACTTCTACAAATGTCTTACAGGCACATAAAGGGTTTAACACTGCAACATAATATTATCAGGGCATCAGAAGGGGGAATGAAGGGGGTTGTAAGAACATGAAGCAGCCCATGCCTTAACTCTCATGAAATAACCTTTATGTTTATGTCTATAACTGACACTTCAGTGCATTGCTCAAACTCAGTATGCAGTATGTGTAGACTGTATGTCAAATATGTTTATTTTTTATAAATCAATTGGATATGGTAATATTGTGGCAATGCATTATGTGCCTTTGCTGCACGCGGGCGCGCACACACACACACATACAGTATGTACAGTATACGTATATACATAAATGTTGCTAATATGAAACATGAAAGACTAACTAAAAAAAGAACTGTTATTTATTCAACTACATATTAATTAATTAGATAACAATATAAAGCATATTATACTGTACAAGAACAAACACAGTGTGGTTATGGCAAGATTCATTATTTTGTTATTGCTCTGGACTAGTTGTTTTACAACTACTGTACCTAACTGACAATATTCATTAAAAACTATGTATAACGCTGAGTTGGCCCATTCTCTGTTTGCTTTACTTGAAATTGTATTTCATTTAAAAACATTTTCAATTACAAGTAAGCATAACAAACCAATATTCAGCAGAAATCATTCTCTTTAATGAAAGTATTGAATAACACTTGGATCACATTGATCAGTCGTCATTCATTCATGTATGTCACGCAAACAAATACAATCATATTTTAATTAGATAATTGTGGGTGGAGAGTCAATTAAGATGTTCTTCCTACATAATGTATATTGGCCATTACAATTCAAACTAATTTAGACCAATTTGAAATTACCACTTCAGATTGAAGAACATCCAGGGTATATTTACATATTACATTTTAGTCTTATATATGTTTGAACCATTTGTCTAAAATGTTAAACCAATATTAAATAACAATGATCAATTTTAATTGTTATCATTGAAATGAGCATTGATTAAATTAATTGTGGCTTTACAGTTATCAATTATGACATTACTTCCTGATCTTTTTTCTTTTTTTTTTTAATGGGAAAGAAAGTTTTATCCCAATTATTTGCATAGTTGCATCTCCACCTTTCCCATTCACCCCTTTCTTAAATAGAAAAAAAGCATAGGCTATCTATTCAGAAGGCATTTAGTCCATTTCTTTCTTGGCCGGTAAACCTATTCATCAATTGTTCTGGCTTGTAGATTGCATTCTAATGCTAATCTAGCGTGTTAAATATCTTTTTGTTCCCCTTTCACCATTTTGTCATTCAGTTTATCCAGTTTTGGCCACCCATTTTATTTATTTATGCGCCTGCTTCTATTCATACGCTCATGTATTTTTTATTATGTTGTTTCACTGTCATGCAGTGTCAACTCACTCTATTCAATGTGGGCTACTTGAAGGGCTCGCGGGGACAATGCGTGTACACATTGCACTGCTATTCACTCCGGCCAGCTGGATCGGGTGAAAAAAAAACCTTGTGAAAAGAAATCCTCCACAATGGACACAGAAGAAGTGCACAATGCTAACAGTTTTCCAAATACCACTGATTGCTTTCATCACAATGAGCGAAAGCAGCCGCTTTTGCCGAGGTCCACTTCAACAAACAACACTCTCACAAAACCTCCCAACCCACGTTTTGTTCCCAGACAAAACCCCCTCGACCGTCTAAACGCTCCCAGAGTAGAAAAAAGTTCTTTCAGCCTTCTTCCCCTTTGCTCAAGTAAAATATAATAAAAGGCCAAAGAAAGAGAAGGAGATTGTCAGTCGACGGGTAATGCAAGTTCTTTTACCAAACTGAAGACCTTTCATGTGTTTTGATCACACTGCTCGCTACCCTTTCATCCCTTAGAAACATTGGAACTTTCAGTAGGGTTTTTAGTAAAAGAAAACGTTAAAAACGATAAATGTGAGGCCTTCTATTGAAACAATAAATACAATTTCGTTTTTAGAAAGAAAACAAAATAATAACGAGCACGTAAATATGGGCCTATTTGACCACAACATGGTGGCAATCCGAATTATTGTAAAGGGATGGCCTGCATGGAACCCAGGGTCACTTCAGGAACTACATTACAGGAAGTTCCGTGGAGAGATGTGATGGAGTTACAATAGAGAATGCTATGCGGTAAAAGGGTTTAATTAACCGTGACGGAGATAATTATCCCTGGACTGTCCAAATTAGTTTTGCATAATCGCTCTGTTCCTTATGAATTAATCTCTTAATGTAATCTAGGTGGAGAACATATTATAAGTATTGTCACAAATCACAAAATTAATAGCCTACAGAAAATTGGGAATCAAACACGCAATATGTATACCGTGTGCACATAGACTCACGCAAACACTCGCTCACACACGCGCAAGCAGGTGATCACCGTATCCTTCACAATCCCTAAAGAGTGGAGGCTGTCCAATTTAATTTCGTTTAAACGCAGTTTTGTTTTTCTTAAGACTTGGAAACAGATAGGCCTACTCAGCCCAGGTTATGTTTTAAGCATCAAAGACACACTTGTTCTGCAGCCTAAAAAGCAGCTCTTCGCCTGGGAAAAAAAGCTCGAAGGAGAACCACTCAGTTTTATCTTCCTTCCTATTCACGATTACAATAGTGATAAATAAGGTTTTTGGCTCTTGATCACAATGGCTTGATTTAGATTTCCCAGTAATGCTATTCAAAGTGCGAACAAAAGCGGCCTTTGGTGGATATCTTACACTTCACCTGGACTCACCACGCCAGAACTGATAAAATCTAGTTATCTCACCAAGAACACAGCGCGATTCCTTCCATTAAGTCCGCATACGCTTTATTGTAGTCCTTTTCTCAAGTCAACAGTGTAGTTTGAAGTACATAACGGTGTAAAAGAAAACACAAAACATACAAATTCCATCAGTTACTAAATCGCAATCTTTTGCACATGTGCTGTCCAGAGAAAATCATTGGCCGATAACTTTGGTAAGCTCTAAGCCGTATGATATTTTTGTCCTATAGAAAAAGCCAACATGATGAATCAAAACCATAAGTTTCAGTTTCCTTATAATTCAATATCACCTTCAAATAAATAACATCCTCTGCATGTCCGAGTGCAAATGTTACAGAACTGGTTTTGTTCTCTTTAATTGTCAGGGTCACCATAATTATTCCACTAAACAATAAATATTACATACATCTATAAAACGGGTTAAAAACTCAAAATATACACGGGATTTCTAGTGAAATACGCAAATTCCAGTCCTTGTCTCAAATACTAACCTAATAGCAATTAACTAGTAATTTATCTGTACACATTTACATTCTTTAATAAAGCGGGAAAAGGGTTATGACATATTCGTTGATCTAATGCAGTATAACCAGTGATCAATTATCATATGTGTGATGATCCTATAGCTATAGAGTTCAACAGGTTAGTCAAACAGGTTCAACTTGTAAAAGACAGAAATCAAATAGACTGCCGTGGGTATTCACATTGACAAGGGCGAAACCCTTTATCTCCTGTTTGTTTATTTATGCAATCCTTTAGTTCTGAGAGGTGATTATAGATTCATTAGAGTTCTCTCGCTATTACCTTAGAAAAGGGCGTAATATCAATACACATGTGATATCTGAGACGACGAGCACTTCATCACATGTACAAGTTTGTGCATGCATTATAAACTCTTGCATGAATATGTTTTTTTTTCTTTCTTTTTTTCACATTTCATTTCTATTTCAAGTCCAGGGTGGCCTATCATAACGCCGCGGCGTAAGCAGGGTATGGTTCAAGTTGTGGTTTGCCCATTCCCGGTAGCAGGATGTAGGCTAAGGGCGGCTGGAGTCCTGCTGATGGCCAGGCCGTACAGTTACACGGAATCATGTAGCCTGGGTTTCCCGGGGATGGATGCGTATGCGTGTGGGTGTGCGCGCCACCGCTCACACTGCCAGTGCCAGAGAACCCACCCGGGTACCCCAGATGGGATGCGTACGAAAACGAAGGCGGCGAAAGCTCTGTCATCTTCGATCCCAGGTCAAAAAACGAGTAGGGGTTCGCTGACATCGACGGGTTGAAGAAGACCCTGGCTGCGGCAGCCGCAGCGGCAGCAGCCGCTTTGTCGGGGTTCCCTAATAAGGACTCTGAAAGTGATCCACTAGAAAGACCGTTAACTTTGAGCGCGTCATGCTCTCCAAGGTTGTATGGCACTGGGAAAGAAAACTTGTCTTTTTTCATTAACGTTTTGGGCTTTCGCCTCGGTCTGTATTTATAATCTGGGTGCTCCTTCATGTGCATTGCTCTTAGTCGTTTAGCCTCGTCAATGAATGGCCTTTTCTCTGACTCGGTGAGAAGTTTCCACTCTGCTCCTAATCTCTTGCTGATCTCGGAGTTGTGCATTTTTGGGTTCTCCTGAGCCATTTTTCTTCGCTGGGCTCTGGACCAAACCATGAAAGCATTCATTGGGCGTTTGACGTGATCCATAGGTTTAGACATGTTGGCACAAGGTTTGCCTGAAAAAAACATACATAATCATGTCTATTAGTATAAATGGTAACATGCCTACAATGTTATCGACATAATGTAATTAACCTGATTGTTAAATGCAATAACATGGAATAAGTATGAAAATGTGATTGCTTATGAAGTATTTCGAATTCGACTTACATAGAGTTCAATTCTTCATCCCACCGACGAGGATATCTTCTGAAATAATACACGTGACAGCGTCCTTTAAAGTAGAAGTTAAGTTTTCTGGTTCATGGTGGAATCCGTCGATGATATGCCTAGAATATAGAATAAACGGTGTCCTGTGATCGTCCTGTCGCCCGAGACTGTTAAACACCATCCAGCAGCAGCAGCGTTCACGCGAATGGGTAGTAACTCCCGGCTGGCCCATGTGAAATAAGGGATTCAGTGGCAGGTAGTGAAAGTGTCACTGAAGCATGCGCAGTAGTGTTAACACACACAGGCTTCCTAGCGCTCCGCTTAATCCCACCCTAGCGCGGGCCGCGCGATCAACAGGGAAGCGTTTCTATCTGTTCTATACGTATCTCCATCTGTGATTCTAAAGTGGTTTAACTTAAAGCACACACTCGATTTAAGATGCTATTTACTGCAATCCTAGTTTATTGTCTAACAAACGTTGACTGTTGACGACTGTTGACTAAATATAATTTCACCTTTCCTAACGTAGTTTCTAATTGGCTGAGGATAGCAGTAAAACTACAGTACCTATATCGATATGGTCTAATAGTTTAAGGGATTATGGAAAACAGACGGGATAAGTGACAACACACTTGCTGACAGCCCAGTATAAACCCACTGGACATTAAGTGGAACCGAAAAGGGAAAGAAGGTACTCTTTATATAAATGTTATTGTTAAATGCACTCCTCCTCTCTAACTCACTTTAATTTACCATCTTGTATTACCAAAAAATGTCTGCTAATAATTGTTAACATAATGTCTGTTTCTTGACAGTATGTGCAGGTGAAATGTCTTTTTTGATATTGTGCATTTTTGTCATTGAAGAGGGTTGAAGTGTTTCTAATCGTGCTTGGTGAAATTAATTGTTTTCCTGAAATCCCCTTTTCAGTTTAACTTCAAAGGACTCTCCCAAGGGCAGAGAATCGATAACTGAAATTAGGTTGTCGAATATTCAACTAAGCAATTACAGTTATCTAAAAGACTTGTTGAGTAAAGTGTATGTTTAAGTGATTTGTTTCACACCTTTTACATTGTAGCTCCATAATTATAAAACAGTGAAAAGGGGGCTGTATCAAACAATATGTATAAACGAATTAGCTGTAGGTTGTGCTTTTAAATTAGGTTATAAATGGAATTAAATTAATTCTTATACTGTCTTCATATTTTATTTAGTCCTATATAATATCCCATCTCAAGTACATGTTTGTACATTATTGTGTATTGTTTGTGTTGTGTGTTGTGTATTATTATTATTATAATAATACAATTCTAAATAATAATAATATGTTATTATTATTATTATTATTATTATTATTATTATTATTATTATTATTATTATTGTTGTTGTTGTTGTTGTTGTTGCTGCTGTATTGCATCATTACAGACATTGTCAACATGGCACAATTTAAAGAGCATATATATATTAAATATTATTAACGATGGAAAAAAAGTTTTGATGTTGTTATCCCAAAATGATGCTCAATTCCGGAGAGGCAGAGAGCGCGCCTCTGACTGCAATTCATTGTATTGTCTTTTCTTAACAAAGTGATAAAGTTAGCCTATTAATAATATATAGTTATAAAAAATATCAGTTAATCAGGTCGTCTATTGTTTAAGCGCAGCCGCTGTGAAAGGCCCGCACACTTTTGTCAAGGTAGAGATGGCGCGTGCCAATAAGGACCTGGCGCTGATTGACCAGAGCGCATCGGTGCGCTACAAGTCAGAGACACTGCGCCGAGTGGCCACCTCTGTTTGCTTTGTACAGTTGTCATTCAATGCGATAGCATTCCAGCAAAGAAGCGTCTAAATCACTCTGCGGGAGCATCTACACACGACACACACTCACACACACACTAGCGAAACATAGGTTAATTAACTTAGGTGAAAGTTCTTATCTGGAATGCTTCCACAAAAATACAAGCTTCATACATTCACTTTTCTTTTCTTGTCTCTCTGGGGCGGGGGGGGGGGGGGGGGGGGGGGGGGGGGGGGGGGGGGGGGGGGGGGGGGGGGGGGGGGGGGGGGGGGGGG
>JAODUK010000014.1:3373494-3391361 GCA_027564635.1 Typhlichthys eigenmanni | reverse complement strand
GTGTTTTTTTACAGGTGGAGTACACAAACTTTTAAGTGCTGTAGTGTGTACCGGATGGAGGGAGGGGGGGGTGAGAGAAAAGTTCTGTTTCACTGGTCCATGCCTGCATGCTCCCCGGTTCCTGTAATGATTTCTATTCATAAACATGCAGTGTGCTATCCTTCACCTGGCAGCTGCCTCTGTGCATATGAGATTACTATTATGCATCTTCCAATCCCAAGGATAAACATCTCTCCACTTTTAAAGTTTGAGCGCATGAGGCATATTTTATTGCCTCACGATTTAAGCAATACCTTCAGGTATCACTTGCAATCTTTTCTCACTCTATATACATTGTTCGACTTTAATGGGTATCTAATTTGTGTTATCAGTTTACAGGGCAGTAAGTAATAATTTGCATGGCTGCCCTAAGCAAATGTGCTTCCATAAGCAGCCCATAGTATAGGAACTGGAATGGATTAACCTCCATATTGGCTATGCCCTGATGATCAATGGCTTTTTAGAAATAGGAACAACAGATTAGAAAACTGCCTGGATTCACCACAAAAACCATCCACTTAAAGATGCTGTTCTGGATAAAACCCTTTAAACCCAAAGGAACATAGAAATCACATCCCACTGAACATACTCTAACATAGCAATGTCAATAAAGGTCAAGAACACTAAACTGTACACATTTAAATGTATGCTTAATTTGCACTCTATGCCAACAGAACCACTTTGACAAAGATATACAGTAGTACTACGGCCATGTACAGTATGGCCTCTTTGTCCGTAATTAATCTGTGCTTCCTGTTAAAGTGTCTTGCATAAAAAATTTGATTCTCATAACGTATACACAGTAGCTTGGCTTAGCTACAATCCTATCTGTCTATCTGACTCTGGAGGTGTTCAGTCATTTTCAGGTTGTCCCCCCTGCCATATTCTCGCCAAACCGTTGATAACAGACCTGCATGCACAGCCAAGGTCAGCGTGATTCCTTCAACATGTCAGTGGAAAACATTAGAGCCTATCGCTGCTGATAACCTTGTGACACTTCATACACAAGTAGTAGTCCTTAAGACACTGAGAACAGCTAAGCCATTGAATAAGTCTTAATAAACACTTTGTCTGAAAAGTGACTGCTCTATATATCTCACCTACTGAACGTGCCTTATGCTCTCGCTGTTAAACCCCAGGCTCTACCATATTTGGACTTAAGCCAAGGAGGAAATAGAGAAGTCCATAGCAATATCATTGATGTCAGACAAGTGTTCATAGTGACACTACAGGGCAAATGGGGATAGATCTAGAGAGCACCTTGGTATTCTACTGGCTTGCATCAGGCATGTGTGTTATGCATGTTAGCTTAGTAGACAGCTAATTACCATGGTGGGTGGTTAGACTGCTAGGAGCTTGATCTTAGAAACATGACATGATTGTTAATCGGACATGCAGATCCAAATGTTGTGTGACAGACTGTGACCACCGCAACTGGAACATAAATAACGTTAACTTTAGAAATGTTCTTGGCTCAAAAATGTTACGACATAAAGGCTACTGTATATCTATCTTATTAATTTTGTTTGATATTTCTGTGCATTGCCAAATATGACCAAATGTGTGCATGATAACATACATATACCTTCCATAGATTAGTGTGACAGAAAATGCCTTATTGTTAATACACGAGCATACTTGGATGTAAGACAACTGAATTCTGGACAGCACATAAAGTGAGTACCTTGAACATGTTATCTAATTCGTATTCCTAAAGTGATTTGCAATTTGCTAAACCTAACAAATATCTGACAGAGGTGCAGCCTATTTAAAACTACGCTATTCAAAGTCGCACACAGACTGAAAAGATCATCTATAAAGATTGATTAAAGTTGTAAAGATTTTGCATCAAAAGGGGCCCTTGATTAAAGCTATCTGCCGTAGAGGTGACAGTGTTTTCAATCTGTCGCGTAATACCTATCACGTGGTAAAATTGTTGTTAATGTGGAAATAATATCAATGCAAACTATATTAATAACCAGGATATGAGAAGAGGGTGAAATGTCACTTAATCAATGAAAACAAATCATGATAACGCTGCCATGATTATCTGGAGGAGTGTGAATATTAATGGGTGGGTCTAAATCAATGTTGGGGTTGCATATATTGCCTCTGGTTTACTCATGGCGAACACATTTCTTTTTTCATTTTGTTTTCCTATTTTTGCTACACCTCTCTGCAATCAATGGAATGGTAAATAGAGATATGATACCAGCTATTATAGCAATTCAACAACAGCAACAAAACACAAGCGATTATATTATTGTAAACTATACAAGTGGGATGTTCAAATTTCAATTAACTTTGGCTTGTGTTTTCTGATATTAATTAAGAGGGTTTGCAGATGGACACAAAGGAGACAGGTTCATTGTCTGGAATTATTCTCATGAAAGTAGCATTAGCGTGTAGTGCGGCAGTGGCTAATTAACTGGCACGGGTGGCAAGATGTTACAGTGGGAACCTTTTGATTTTCGTGAGGTAATAGTACCGAATACTACCAGGAAACAGATTCTTCATTTCATTATTTGATAAGGAGACCCTTAATGGAAATATCAGCCAGGAGCAATGCGAGTCAACAGTAGTTAAGTTTAAAATAATAATCTCCTAGGAGTATCGTTGCAGGCGCTGAAATATACCACTACAGTTCATTAAATAAAGAAATGGAAATATACACCTGGTAGGCTAATAGAGGTCAAATGAAATATCAACATTGTGAGCGTACGAGTTGTGGCAATCAGAAACAAAACATTATCCATTCCGACTCTAGCAGGTCAATATGGAGGATTTCCCAAGTGTCCTGTAGTGAGACGTTGTCCTAAACCTGCCTGTCCAAACCAGCTCCGTCGAAGTGTAACATGACATAGTTGTATCAGTGTCACTGCAGAGCAATCATAAAATTCCTTTCCTCAGGGTCCTTGGCTCGCTTTAAACTCCCTTGGCAGCAGAATGCTTCAGGGGGTCAAACACACCAAATCTCAGGACAATAATAGGCCGACTATCAGTTACATCTGTCAGCTGTAATCACTGGCCCACCATTAAAAGCATCTTTTTCTCCACGGCAGTCGAGGTCCACATACTTGACTGTGAATGCTTTTGAACTAGCTATAATGTAATCTGTGCCGCAAAAAAACACTAGCTTTTGTGCATCTATCTACAGAGTGAATTGTAAAGTGTATCAGTTACTGTTACAGCGCGCTCTGGAGGTGCCGTATACAGTATGTTCTCTAGAACAATGTTACAAAGGGGGGGGGGGGGGGATTCCTCCAATATGCCTGCTCTCTCATATTCATGGTTTTATTTTCCATTCTTTCCTTTCATCAATTGTTGGAATCCTTCACACACAGAAGAACACAATTGTATCTCCAAATCAAAACTGACTAAATTCAAGACAGAATACAGCTCAAATGCTCCGAAAACATCGTTCCAAACAAACGATTAACTTGTAACAAAGGCAGGAAAAGGACTTTTGTTACAGCTACAGTATGTAAATCTGACGAAGAGGAATACAAAGGAGAAAAAGAGAAAGTTATACAGGTTTGCTCCAGTAATATTTTCTGCTATCCAATGAAGTTATGACACATACATTTTAAAAAGAGCTGTGACCCCTATCAGTGTAACTGATGGACGTTGTGAGATATAAAACTTCCATCACACGACACATCGTTTTGACATTATCTTAAAGTTTGTAAGATATAGTTCAATAGCAATGTGTGTCAGATTATCCACCGGCTGTCTATCTGAATTATACCTGCATTTTCACATTGACGGTCTGAAGAATAAAGACACATACAACCAGTGTAAAAACATTCCTAACCAGGCGTGAAGCAGATAATGCCAATATTATCTCTGAAAGCAACAGATAAACAAGCATAGCATTTAAAGATATTCATAGAAGATGACCTTAAAACTGTCTTTAAAAAGCACTGTTTAACTTTTCCTGTTCTGAATCTTTTAAAATTGTTTCAGAACTGAAAACCAATAATGACTTAATAACAAATAGTATGATAACGTGTGTGAGAGTTATTCCCTTTAAGCAGAAGACAATGAGTAGTGGGTTGAAGCAGCCATGTTCAAAAAGGAGCGGAAGCCATTTGCGTAATTACGGAGCTACATGAAATGGACCAGTTAGTATACTCTGTCCCACTTTATCGGGGATCTCCCAGCATTGTCCATGGGGAGTTAACTTTTAGACTGTTTACTGGCTGAAAAGGCAGGGCATGCATCTGAAGCTACATAGGCAAGATAATGTATCCCAGGCTACAAAAGCAGGCAAATCACTGTGCATTAAGACTGGACACACAATGGGCAACAATGGCTTGCATAAACACTATTTAGAACTATTCACATGGCATTGAAGAGATGGGCGTCGACTCACTATTGCTGCAAAGCCGGCTCATTGTGCGGAGGTGAAAAGAAGTCTAATGAACAGGAAGCCTTATTTGAGAGAGCTGACAGTAACCATACAACGGCTGCATTGTGAGCTTGCCACCAACCCCGTGGGTCTCTACATTAGGGAAAATGATGAGAAAGTAACCCCAGAAAAAGACACAGTGGGCCCTTGGACCCACGTAAATGCATCCTGGGCATTTGCGCGGGCTGTCTGAGCCCCCACCCCCCACCTTCAGCCAATGCTCCACGTTTACATGCGCAGAACACTGACCGCTCTCTGATGGCCGAGGAGAAAGGCCCCCCTGGCCAGATGGAACTTTGAAGTGCGTCTAGGTTAGCCTACTGCTACCAAACAGTGCAATTTAACTGCAGCAGCGGTTAAAATATATGCCATGCATTTTAAATCATATCAGGTTCCACAGGCACAAGTTATAAACTCCTGTCACACAAGTCGCCCTTTCCACCCCCCCTACACACACACACACACACACACACACACACTATGGCCCCTGCCTCAAGCTTCATCAATCTTCCACAAAGGGATGACATCACCAATAAGCATTCCCTTTTATAGCTTTAAGCAATAAGCCTTATTTACTGATGAGATAAGCCCTCTGCTATTGTCTAGCCTCCACTTTGCCTCTTTCTCCCGCGTCTGAAGAATCAAACGGCATTTTCCTAAGGTGACAGAGCATGCCCATGGATTTAGGGCTAATGCATGCAAGGGTCCTTCCCATTTAGTAGCCTTTCAAAGAGCCACATTAGCCTCTTTAAACTAGTGGGTCCAGGTAAAGCCCATTCATGTTCCCATGGTGCCTTTGTGTGGCCGCTTCCTCGCTAAATAACAGGGTGTGATGCTTTACAAAAGTGACAAATAAAAGTTTAAATGAGGCAGTTTGTTTTAGGGAGCGACTCTGCTATGGAATATTGCTCACGCTCTCCATGTCGTTTAACAAGCGGTAGCATACAACCTCAGTCAGAGGAACACCAATTACATTGGTGACTTATAGTTATTTCTGGTACTGGCATTAGTCTGGCCTGTCAGCTCAGTTTGGCACAGGCAACGAACCACTGAGCTAGCATAATAGACCATGTTCATTTGACCTTATGAATATGAGATAATATGCGCGTGTGTGTGTGTGTGCGAGTGACTACAGTAATGGGGGCTGTTTATTTACAGTGACAAATACATGATAAAGGAAACTTCTCAGTATATATTACATACAAGTCCACATGTGGTAGTTCTTATTTCTCTGAGTTGTACACAGCCTGTCACAGTAAAAAACTAAGTCTAACTAGGTTGTTAGACATATTCTGAATTGAGAGTGTATAAGAAACTATTTTTAACGAGATGAAAAGCCGTTTTCTATCACAGTATATCCAGTGTCACCTCATGTATCTTGGAGTGCGCTACTGTATTTGTTGAACCTGTTTGTGTTCTGATCTCTACACGGAGAGTCGAGTCAGGCCTTGGGAACTTGTCAGATATTCACTTTGCAGTCACTTTAGAAAGGCTGAGTGTGTAGTCTCTGGGGAACTGCCTGCGTCTCCCAGCACCCCCCCTCGCCCCCTCCCAATCCCCTGTCCCGACTGCATGTCACCAAACAGGAACAAAGCCGCCATAGTCAATTCTCCTAATTTCATTGCAGCCTGTCGAAAATCCCTGTGCTCCCACTCTCCTTGTCTTCAGCAAGTACTTTATGCCGGGATCAGTCAGGTTTGAGGTGCCCATGAACATCTCTCAGCTCCAAGTTTGACACTTTTCAGCTCCTTGCTGTTCAGTCGTGCGCATCGCGCAATTTGTTTCCATTTATCAAACAGCGGTATCCATGACAAAAGAAACCGCTTGCACTAAGTTTTAAGAAACATTATTGTCTCTACAACCCAAAATGTCCACGTTAACGTCCAATTTGATCAAATAACAAATTATATTTAATACTTCCCAGCACTTTCAGTTAGTTTAACCATTTACAGCACTTTCAGTTGTTGCACATACTTTTGTTACATTATTCTTTACTCAACAGACAATAAAATGGCTATCGCATTCTCAAATCAGTCAACATACAGTATCACTTGTCTCTTTAGAGTGTGGATGGTCTAACTGAAACTATTTAAATTCATCCGGCAATTCATTCACTATACTTCATTGTGACCATTTTCATTCCATATTTCATACCTTTGGGATTATTCTCTGGCCGGCCAGGTTTCTCTTTCTATTGCTGAGGCAATAGAAATTTACGTACAAAAGCATCATCAGCACTATGTTGCCAACATTGCTATTTGCACACCTATTCATGTGTTTTAAAATGCTTAAAATGGTCCTATTATGAGCGGCATAGCAAGGTATCCGCTTAATAATACTTATTGTGGAAACTTTGTTGTTGCCATTCTTGCGTCGGCTGTTATCGCCAGAGGAGCAGAGAGGATATATGCTGACTTGTGATGTAGATAGTGCCTGAGTATTGCCATTGTGGCAGGCCATCGTCGTGCGGTGCGGTCCCCGATAGGGTTTAACATGCTGTCAATGCCGTGTCAGGTGCATTAGCACCTTGGAGACCCCCGGCGCTCCAGCTGCTGTGCACCGGGCAGGGGCTGCCAGCCTGACACCCGACACAAAGTAATCACAAATCACAGTGTTTAATCACTGAAACAAGCACTCCAGAGGACCCCCACTGTCAATATCCCCACTCTCTCATTATCTGTTTGGATTGCACATCCACACTGTCAGATAAACAGAGTGGAAAATTAAGATTAAAAATATGGTAATTTCATTTCAGGCAGCGAGCTCCTCTCACTGGCCCATTATGCTATTGATTACCTCTGAATTCAATTTCTCCTTTCAATGTAAACTTTAATCTATTTGCAACCCAACAATTCAACTCCCAAGAGGCCATTTGAGAGTAAGTAACCATTTAATATGACGCTGGCTGAAGATTCACCGGCTGTAATGAATTGTGTAAATCACTCAGCTTTAAAAGGAACTAATGGCCCCTGGTTCACGACCCAAATCTGAGCCTTGGTTAAATACTGCCATCTTTACCAAGCGATATTCACTGACAGCCCGCTCTCAGTGTGGAATCATTGACTCTAATTGTTGTCGTTCTGAAGGGGAGTGAAGCAGCTCTTTTTCTAATTGAGCTCATGGGTGAAAACATTATCATGTAATTACTACGTCTGTTACCAAGAAGACCAAAACAAAACAGATAATATGGGTGAAAAACTGCCTAAATATCACCAGGCACCCAAGTGTAATCAATTGTATGTTTTGTCCTAATCGTTTACCATTGAGAAGCATGATGGGTTAGTCTGTTTAAACTGCCGAGCATAAGCAAAACACAATCACGCAACTACAGTGTGAGCAAATACAGAACGCAGCTTGTGCATCATTGTAATTCTTTGTAAGAAAAATTAATTGGTGAATTGGTAACTAAATTGGTCAAATATTTAAATATTCAGATTATGTTTATTACAGTTGTAGTGAAATATTGCAAAAATCATCATATTTATTTGCAGAACTACATTTAAATTGTATTAATGTTTTCTGTACATGTTTTATGTAAATTATTTGAGCCAAAACACTGAAATTGAATATTTAACCTTTATACAACAGTGAGTTCCGACCAAGTGATCTGATTGGACGAGAGGCATTCCACAAGTGCTCACGGGTGCTTTAATCATTAAACAAACAAACAAATTATTTTCTGTTTGCGCTTATTACTATTATTTACAAATAAAATGCGAGTGTCAGACTTGTATAAAAGCAATAACACACTAGAGGCTGTGCGTTAGACTGAATATCCGCACGGCTGTGATTATCTTCGGCACTCGGCCTGCGGCCTCGTACCTACGACCGACTCTAACGCACTTCCAAGCGTGTGTTATTGCTTAATTAATTTCTCCTCTACTTCTATTATAAAACAAATTACATGTTGGTCCAAAAACAAACACTGAACTGTAACACGGAAGAAAATAAGTACTGAAACACAAAAATACTACAATAAAAATTCCACTACTTCTGCACATTATCTTTACATTTGTCCTTTGTTATAAGGACAAATGTTATAACCATGTTATAACTGACGCAGTGATAGCTCAGCTAGTGACATAGCCAAACAGTATACGTATAGTCACAGTGTAAGAAGTCTAATTCAATTTAAGACTCAAATCAATTAATAGTGCAGTGATCAGCACAAGGCACACCAAAGTCCAAGCTGTTTGAGGCATCTTCAAGTGCATTCACAATTTGAAATGTCTTTTATTTTTCTTCTTATTTGTATAACTTTACGGTAGCAACAGTAAATATAATGTATTGCACAAAGCATTCATTATCATAACTTTTATAAGCACTAGTGCAAGATTGAAGCTTCCCAAGAGGCCAGAACACATACATAAATATGGAGGGTAATCAATAAATGCAATAGAATAATCCCACCTGCCTAAACCAAGTGCTTCTTTATTTGTAACAGACTGAGGTGCAGTGCTGATCAAATCCAACACATCAAACAGTAGGTCAGATTGATTAATAGCCATTGCAATGCAGGAACAATATGCTAGGGGTCACCTGATGGTAAAGGTCTATGGGTGTCACTGACTGCACTCTCCAGCCTGTCAAAGATGTCTCAAAGATGACACAGATCTCCACGGCCCAGTGCGCATTTGCACATCTGGCACCTGGGTAGATCAGGGTGGCTTCTGTTCATGTAAACCTGGAACGGTATCAGTAGAAACAGTGTCAAAACGTTGAAATACACAGTCCAATCTGAGCAGAGATCTGCTAAAGACTGATTTATGACAAATCCTAAACCTGGATGAAGGATTTGTCACCCGCTGAAGCATGCAAAAGTGATTTATTTAGTCATGAAACAACTGTGAAATTCAGATGGAAATGTATATCAGATAATCATTTAAATGATCTACAGAATGTATTTTCTCCAACAGCAACTTGTTACCTGAGTGATACAATCGTTTGTAAATAGGCCAATTGGACTCAAGCAATCATGGAAAACATGATTTTCTCATACAAAGAAGCTACTGTATGATTTAGTGCTAACTTGATTTAATTGGACATAGAGTAAGCTCTGGCGCTAGTGTCTCGTATCAGACTATTTCACATTTAAACTTTGATTAACTATGAAAACTTCACACTTGGCCTGTGAACAGCCTCACTATTTAATAAGAGGTTAAAGACAGTTCTGGATGCTGCTGTGATCTAAGGAGAGTCTCTCCACAACACAGGAGAGGAAACACAAGGACTTGAACAATGTTACTACCAATCCGCCAGTGTGCAGGGTAAGGCAATACCAAATAATACCACTGTGTGCTGACTCTTTGAAATCAGTATTTCACCCATTTCGCTCTCTGGCTGTGGAGATACAGTTCTTCTGATAAATTTGTGCGAGGGACAGAGAGAAAATGAAATGATGCCTACTTTTTCTTATTTCACAAAGAACTGTTTGAAGTTGCAATATGGTATCTGTGGCCGCAGACAGATGCACACAAAAATGGAATTGAACAATGAATAGGCGGCTCTTATCTGCAGAGTGTCTGAAGGGGAAATACACCACAAATGAATTTCACAGGGAAGAAATATGGACATTCTCTTCTGCAGTAATCCCCATAGAAAGTTTATCCCAAATCGCGATGAAGTTAAACTCAATATTTCAAAAAAGATATAGTGTAAAGAAAGCTGCTTTCCTGGAATCATCTCTCAAATTATCTAAATATTACATTTTGGAAAGAAAGATTATACGGAGGGCTTTCCTTGATAACATCACGGGATGTAAATCTACAAAGGGGCAATTTCTCTGGTGAAATGAATGTTGCAGTGTATATCAATGCTCAAGTAGGCACTTTAAATTAAAATGATAATCAAGCTTCTTCTCATTGACGGAGTCGAGGAACATGTTCTGCCTCTTAACTGTGTAATTTCAGAGGTGAGCCATGATGCTGGCAGCTACAGGGAGAGTCTGGGGTTAGCGTGCCAAGGCCCGGGCAGCACTCAGCGCGCCGGGGACCCCCGAGGGCGAGGCTACCTGTTTGGTTGTGTGGATCAGGGCGGCAGCCTCAGCCAGGCCTGTCTGCAGACCATCTGGTACTGTAGAAAGCTCCTTCCTGGTTCTGGAGGAGCACATATGGCTCATCGTGCTCCCGGATCCTGCCGGCATCCAGAACCTGCAATCAACAAACACACAGCACGCACAGACTTGGGCGTGTGCCACCGCCTGTATACTTTACTTCTTGGAGAAACTAACGCTTCAGCTGTTTGGCTGCTGAGCGAGGCAAGCAGAAAGGAAACGGTAGTCCTCTGCACCTCGGAACCATACATTTATGGTGACTCATGCCGACAGCAGACACTCGGGGGCCCTGCGTTTTGTGCGCGACGTGACGCGGCCGTGCGCGGCGAGCGCGGCTTGTTAGCAGGGTGAAAGTGAAGTGTGCTGACACTGACAGACAGGAGATCAGTCCGTTATCCGTGCGCTTATCCAGGCATTTCAGCAGCTCAAGGGTGGTCCTCAGTCAAAGCCAACAATCACAGCCTTGACACACGCCGGAAAATTACCATCGTTTCTCTGTCATCACATGCCATGTAAACCACACAAAGAATACTACCGTTTCCAGCAGTATAGAAAGGACTGCCATTATATCACAGACAAATTCAAACAAGAGGGATCCCGTTGCAACTGCCAGCGCTTTGTAACAACTTAAGCCTCATTTTGGTATTTAGTGTTAAAAGGAGAATTCTGCAGCAACCGACATAATCCACAGCTACGCAGTGCGTTGTCGCACAGTTTGGTTTCTCTATAAAGAGCACTTTGCTATTCAAATAAACCATGGCACCGCTTAAATCGTGGACGATGCAGTTCAGTTCTAACGTATGGGCTCCTCCGTTGGCTCTACCGGACAGCATGACAATCTGGGGGCATTTAACACAAGTGTAGGTGTGGAACAGTTCCTGCTGTGTGATGTTTAGCGTCTCTCTTGAGCCCTCTTAGTAACCAAACGGCCACCAGTTCATGCCCCATACTCCTCACGGGTGGCAAACAAATGCTGCCACAAATGGCACTAATTGGCACCTCCGCAGGCAGCAGCAGGCAGGGGCCAAAGATCAAGAGCCCAGGGGCGCAGGGCGACCTTGGGCTGGAGTAGACACAGTCACGTTGGAAACGGGAAGAGGCTTTCTTCTGCCAACAATGGCTGTTTGGCCTTCCACACCAGGAAAGAAGCTAGCAGTTCTACTGTATAGGACAGTTGCAACATAAGGCTTTAGGGCATCGCTACAGTATATTAAATGCAGCAGATTCATATAGAGTAGCAGCATATCGTTTGAAAATTTTAATAGTGTTTTGTTTTATTGGGTGACAAAGAGAGGTGTTCCAGGCACGTCCAGCTAGGAGGAGGCCTCGGGGAAAGACCCAGGCCTAGGTGGGGAGATTATATCTCCACATTGGCCTGGGGAACCCCTCGGGATTCCCCCGTCAGTGCTGGCTAATGTGGCTCGGGAAAGAGAAGTTTGGGTTCCCCTGCTGGAGCTGCTGCCCCCGCGACCCGACTACGTATAAGCAGATGAGGATGTGTGGTCTTATTGGAGAGGACAGGGAGAGAGACAGGTAACAAGTGGGAGAGCAAGATCAGGAAGTATTGGGAAATAAGTGATGGCTGAATTCGAACCCCGGTCTCCCAGTAAACTAAAGCCCATATGGGAAAGGAGTAATTGCATGTGCCACACATCCATAGCAGCACCATTTCTTTCTAAAAAGGTGAGGTAAGTGATTTTAAGACACAGATTCATTGAATATCGAATGTCACAGTCCGTTAGCCGCATGCTATGTGTGCTGAAAATATAACAATCTGGTGTTCCTACACAGCTCTGTCTCTCTTACAAAGTGTTTTCAATGTGCGGGGCGGAGCTTCTGAGCACCGTTAAGACATTGAAGCGAGTTCAAATATCAACAATCTTTCTCCAGAATGACTTAAAGTGCAGAACTTCTCTCCTGTGCTAGGAGTTCAAACTAACTGCCAGGGGTGTTTAAATATATCTCTTGTGGAGTTGGAGAGATCTATAATGCTGCCTCACTGTTCTTAGCAGTAATCTGCCACAACCAATGATGTGTTGTGTTGAGCCTGTGTGAGCAATGGTGAGGATCGTACACTTTCTAAACCTGTCCTGGTTCGCCTGCTAGATGAGTTTGTCGGTCCTAGAAGAGAAGAGGAACACACCCCTTTAGAAACAAGAGCTGCTGCCTAGGCCCTTGGGCAGAGTTTATACCTCACACAAAGCAATGGCTGATCTCCTGCACGCTATGTGAAACTGTGCAGGCAATTAATCTATATACTGTATGTAATTACACCAAGGATTAAGTGGATATTAAATATATACTTTAGTGTAATTCCAATCAGCAAGATATTGGAATTATTACTGCCAAGTCTAAATAGTACACTCTATATTAATTCAGTACAGTTTAGTTACAAAATCTTAAATTCATTTGTATTTGAAGCTATCCGGACATAAAGTACTCAAAGTTGGATATATCAAACACTTGTACACAAAGCAGGTTTAGATGTGAAATTAGCGTGTTATTTTGGAGGTAGTGATTAAAAGCACAGCTTACAACAACTAAAAGCTGTTTAAGTCAAGAAAAAAAGAAAAAAAGCACAGCTTCATGCACTCCAGATATTTTGTCCAATCGGGTGCAGCCCTGTATAATTGGAAGAAAGCGATAATACTGCTAATGATCTTTACACTGCATATGCTGTATAGAAATGCCTTGGTCTAAACGTCAGGTTTGAATAAATAGAATGTTCCACGCTACAGTATTTAACCTTACTTTACGACTCTGGTGCCTCCTGACCTCAGGTCAACATTTGCAGTGGCCTCGACGATGACGAGGTCGTGCTTCTTGCGCAGGACACTCCTGGCCAGACACACCAGTTGCCTCTGGTGTGTCTGCAGCCCCACTCGGCCATGGCCGTCTCCGGCTTGCCGGGGAGTTCCTCCATTGCAGACCCCAGCTGCACCTGCAGGGGGCAGGAGAGCGGGCCCTTCATTCCGCCTGCTTAAAGGCCTCCCGCGGGGGTTCCTTTAAAGAGCCATCTAAACACACCCATTAACTGCAAGGCACAATGCAGGGCCAGGTCTACTGATGACCTTGGCCAGTACTCCCTTGCGGCCAGCCTCTAGCTTTAATCCAGGCCACCAAACCCATTCAGAGGCAGAACTAGGGGCTGAAGCCCTTCACTGTGGGGGGAGCCTTGATCCCGGTTGGCCTGACTGCCCAAACACATCTTCCCCCAGCATTTTCAATGGGTCCCAGTTACAAGCCGCACATTGAGCCGGGCCCCACGGCCCTAATGGGATTTCCCCCCATGACTTGTGGTGAGCAGGGGAGCCTGAATGGTAGCATTGTCCAGGGGGACAGAGGGATCCCCCCCTGGGCCGCCGAGGGGGGCATCATTCAGAGCCACGCTGGAGTACGTCTTGGAGTGCATTCCACAGGTCCTCGTCTGTGTGCTGGCTGAAAGGGTCCAGATCCTTCCTCATGGTGCCTGTGAAGAGAACCGGGTCCTGGGGATGGATGGATATAGAAAGAGAAGGCCGTGGCCAGTTAAGATAATGACGAGGACAGGACGCATGAAAGGGTAAAGACAGGCTTTATGGAAGGCCGTGAGGCTATGTGTGAGGGAGAGACGCTCACAAAAGGCCCCTGCTACACCAAGGAGCCCCTATTCAACCAGCAGAACCGTGCTTCAATAAGTTGATCTTTTCACTTGGAAAGCCAGAGGTTGTGCTGTGTGCTGTGGTTGTCTGAATGCAAAATGTGAATATATAATGGGGCTATCAATGCTACCGCAAAAGGTATAGGCCCGCGCTTGCTGTAAACGGTGTTTACAGCAAGTATTTGCTGTATTTGACTTGGCAACAGCTATGCCAAGTCAAATACACAGCTGACAGTCAGGAGGACTTATCACATCAGTAGACATCGTTTACGAAAGGACAGCGTCAGATATCAGACAGCGAGGATTCCCTGGATATGTATTTATGGTGAGCCTCACACCTGTATCACGGTTCAGCCACACAAGCCATGTTTAAGAGAGTAAATAAAGCCTTTTATTACAGTGTAGTGGAAACCTGCCTGCCTGTCAACAGGGCTCCAGTGTGCCCGTGTTTGCTTTAAACCTGATAAACACAAGCAGGTCTGCATTTCCTCATGTCAGGCCACATAGTTATTCATAAATAACCGGCTCCTGCATTTCAGTTCAGTGATTCACTGGGACCATATGCCGTAGAGTTTTCACAGTAGGATCATTGTTTTTATCAACATGGAAATAATACAGTGGGAATATTTATGACACTTTAATGGGCATAATGACCATTTTAAAACACATTAACAAGTGTGAGTGGGCGTTTAAGGGGAATAGAGATAAAGCAGGGCAGCACGCAACTGTCAAGAGTCCACTTCCACAACTGTCAGGGAGCCATTGTGTCTTCTATGCAGCTGAGTCAATGTGATAAATCATGCTTACCCAGGACATTAATCTGACCTCATATCAAGATAAGAATGTTCACTAGACAAGTAGAGGATTGAACCTAGAGTAAAGGAGAGAGTAACAGACTATTATTCTGAGACTATCGCTCTTGTGTTTTGAGAAACACCTTATCTACAGTACTGTAAACGGCACTGTCCGTGATTGCCACTCTAACGCAGGGCAGGCTCCAAACAAACACTGTTAGAGCACTGCAGTGTAAAGATACAGCACACAGGCCAACACCAGAAATGCAAGTCTCAGCAGACCTTCAAGTGAGACATGAGACTCAAGAGTTCAGTTTCCAACTGATCTCACCTGCAATATTAAGCTTTCAGTTGTATTATTATACAACTGTAAGCTTAATATTGCATGTTCAGTTGGTTCCGTTTCCAATTGATCTCACCCGCAAAATATTGAACTTCTGAAAGTGTAATATTTTGTAGGTGAGATCAAGTGGAAACTGATCTCACCCACAGAATCCCTGTCATCCCTGAGATTTCAATGAAATATGAAATTGATCTTTATTTTTTTTATTATTATTCATTTTGTGGAAAATCAAACCAAATCAGCATGTAGGCAAATAATTTACCTTCTTGTTACCAATGCATAAAATAGGGTACATCTCAGTATCTGAAGACTCCTCCAGAAAATAACTTAGAACCTCAAAGATACTTTCCATTTTAAAGGATGACTGAATATCAATTTAACTGTGAAATATATAGAGAATATAAAACAACTTTTCATGTGTATACATCCAATATAAACCTACAAGGTTTTTAAAACTAAGAACCATGTCACAGAGTAAATACTGTACATGCTCCTAGTTATTATAGTGGCACTAACACCTCCTATAATCTCAATAACATCCGGTACATTACACAGCTGTTAAACTAAACACCTAGCCTGCCACTTTTACGCAACGCTCTCCCGCTAGCAGGGCAAAACAAGTGCAGAGTAAACAAATTCACATCAAACGCAAATCATATCCATCTCAGGAAAGTTTGCAGCGCTGAGTGGAACTTCATCTGAAATGGTACTGCGATGCCAGGAAAAATATCAAAGCATTAATGAACCTGTTTTCGGGCATCTTGGCTACATCCTACAAATTCAGGAGACTTGGGCTAACTGACGTTTGGTGCGAAGGGGACGGCGGGGATGGTGAAGACTTTCTCCTAAGCAGCCTTCTCATGTTTGGGGGTAGAGGCTAATCCTCTGTCAGGGATGGGGAACTGCTCTCTTCACAGCACAGGCCGTGGGAGTCGTCCCCCCCTCCCTCCGCTCAGCTGACACTCAGCTACGGGCTGGTATTTTCTTAATGCCATATCAGTTTCAACAAGCGGAAATAAAGTTAAACTGTCTCAAGGCATCCGTTTGTCTCACTTTCAGAAATCCCCTGAGTGACGACTGTAGTTCTCCCCCAGCCGTGTTAGCTTTAGTAAGAAGAAGAAAAAAAGAGGCGTAGGGAGAGAGAAGGCGGGGGTGTGAGGTTTTCTGTTGCCAGCGTTTATCTTGACAGTGTTTGTCTGGGCAATGGCAGACTCATGTTGTACATCACGACAGAACTTGACCAGTTCCCAAACAGTGTCACACAATACAGCAGAGCATACTGTCTTGAATGTTTAGACAGTAGTATTTACTTTAATTCCTCTTTGATATCTAGATGTTTGTGGATATATTTGTACCTCGTCTGATCTGACACTAGGATTGAGTTGCTGTATAAAGTGTCACCTGCTAAGATACAGCAGTTGAGAATGCAAAATAAATGTAAATGTCTAAAAAAGGATACCTGTGGGATGATAGATATTTTCTGGCAGAGGGTGTGGAGGCCGATTGTGGAAGTCAGAAAAATTGTTATCGTGCCCTCGGGTTCTGCCAGACGGAACAAGGTGGGGATGAGAGAAGTTTTGCCAGCGAAAGTGCGTCCCACAATGCCGATCTGCAATGACAGCAACAGATAATGCTATGTTTGACTTGTACAAAATCCTAGGGCTGAGAACAATTAAAAAATAAATATTAGAAAGAAAAGCATAACCATTTTCCTTGTAGGGTCTAATAAACAGATACAGAGCTTTGTGAATTCAATTCTGTGAAGGAGCTATTATAAAATTGTGTAATGATTCATTTCCATAAATAAACTAATCCAGTTTTGCACCGTGCAGTCCAATGACTTGAAGTTAAGGTGGATAATATGCTTGAGGCGGCATGTCCGCATCTGTTAAACAGACATTCTAGTGATTCAATGTGATTAATATAGTTTATTGACATAAATAGCTATACTTATTAATTTCATGCTGTCTACCGTAGATGCTGTTCAAGATGTTAGCAGAACTTAATTATTCAAGACAGGAGCATAATAAATTAGGCTAAACTTAGTGTGACTCATAGTCCACAATTTTAGAAGTTTATGAAGGTTTGAAAACATTGTGTATAAACTATTATAATCAAGGTTGCCTTCCAAAACATATGAAGAAGAAGAATTATTATCGAGTCTGTCATTTCCATCGTCTCATTTTGATTTCAACAATCCATTACTAATTAATAATACCACTTCTTTGTGGATTCACCTCATCCCAGGACCGCTGCTATGTTTTGCCTGAATGGTTCGCTGCCCTCACTGTATCCTACTACTGCAGGGTGTCGAATGACATTCTCGGAAAATACGGTCTTCCAAAACATGCTTGACTGGAATCAAATTACAGACACACTGTATCTCTGAATATTTAGTTTGAAGCAATGCTCTTCCTGTAGTTTCCCTGGTCTTCATCAATATATAATAATAAACTTTATTTGTATAGCACCTTTCATACACAATGTGCAACTCAACGTGCTTTACAGTTGAAAACATTTGAACAAAGGATGAAGGGAAGAAATGCAATTAAACAAAAGGAAATAAGAAACAATGAAAAACTAGGTAA
>JAODUK010000014.1:3346793-3373394 GCA_027564635.1 Typhlichthys eigenmanni | reverse complement strand
CTGTATACTATTTCTCCAGCCGTGGTCACGTGGTGTCATAAATGATGGTATTATGAGAGGTATCTATTGAAGTCGGAATAAGTAGTATATCACTGAAGGCCTAGGTGTGAAATGCACAACCCGCCACTGAAAAAAGGGATGTTTTATTTTATTTAATTCCCACATAGATTTTCACATGAATACAAATGTATCCATGTACAATACAAGTTAAAAGAAAGGCTATGATTACATTGTTCATGGCAAGAGTATGCTTCACATATATTTTCTATCCTATGCCTGCTGGCATGGCAGATCATAAAACACTGGTTTTAGCAAATGACAACAATCTCCTCTTAACTTCTTTGAACATCTTTGGCTCGAGTGGCTGATATGCATGTCATTTCCTAAATGAAAAGGTACACAGCACTGCATATTTAACACTGGACTGATAAAATTGAAACCCGGGTCCCTGAAATATGAGACAACCTGAGAGAATACTTCTCAGAGGAAGAGATTAAGATCACACGGCTACCGTCATTGGTCTCCGACTCGCCCACAGAGATGAAAATTTAATTTAGCGCCTTAATTACGGATGTTATCAGACGCATAGGCACACATTTAAGGGTGATCACTTTCAGTGTATTTTTTTTTATGATGAAAAGCCACTCCATTCCGTTTACCGTTGAGATAAGAGGGTGTTACTAGGCTAACCATCGTGCCACTAGAACCCACACAATCAAGCCATGAGTGGAAGCTACTGAGCAAAACTGATCCCGAGAATTTCACAGTACATAAGTTTCAATCTTAGCCTTGATGGAAGTCTAGCGGACTGTAAAGGAAGATGTGGCCTTGCGGGCTATCACTCTAGCACGTTATCCTGCCTCAGCGGTGGGGGCTTGAATATTAACTAAACAAATATATGTTTTCCCCACCAGATATACTGCAGAACCTTCCTGTCGTTGTTGCTTAGTGATGACTAGGCAACATGACATGTGCTGGTTCCTGGTCGATACCATTTGAATTTCAATCCCCCCCAAACGGTCCTATTTAGAGCCGCAGAAGGGTCGGGTCAGAGCAGAATTACCAGAGGTAGGGTGGGGAGGTCATCTGAGGAAAAGCAGGAGGAAGAGGAACCATGAAATAGGAAGGAGTCTAGCCTCCTCCTGTTCCCCAGGGCCTGCTGTCGCCATGGCGGCCACGTTTTATGTGATCCATGTGCCCGGTCTGCCGCTAATCGTGTCAGCATCGGGGAACACCGTGGTCCCCACCCACACGATACACAGATGAGTCGGATAAGTGGTGACCAACCATACACCCCACCCACCCCATACAGACGTACAAACCTCAGCCCACATCCATATCGCTTGGAGAAAAGAAGAAACAACAACACAAACACAGGAAATGAAAACTCCCAAAGCTGCAACCCGCTGCACATAAAAGTGGATAAAAGCTTCTGTATACAAACAGTTTAAATAAGGAATTACCACTAATTGCTCTTTAGCGAGAAAAGAAAGGTTTTGCACGCAGGCTGTTCGGACATTCAGGCCAACTGGGCATGTTTGCTGTATTCCAGGTCCATTCAGATCCCTGCTGACCACAACTGCTTTATTTTCCGAGAGATACTACCAAGTCTTTGATGTCCAAATAAACAATTTATGCTAATTGCTATGTGTTTGTCGCAGATAGTGACTGCTCTGTAGCGCAAAAAAAATAAACAATTCCCTTAATTGATCTTCCCTCAGGATATTATGGAGTCAATAGGCTTCTTTACAAAAGCTTTTCATCCTCCCTTTTTGAACTGACAGTCTGCAACATTTGTTGTTGGTCAAGGAGATGCTGCTGGGAAAAAAGGTGCAAACAAAACTGAAAGTGAATAACGGAGAATGAACGGGAGTAAACTCCTTCAGAGAAACTCCTCTGTCATCGCTGGGATTCCTTCCCTCCACACGTTCTCTGACAGAGTGGTACAATACGTCGTAGGGGTCATTGGTACTGAAACAAAACAAGGCCGTTCCACTTGGGTTTTGGAACAATGTGACTAACCCAATCCATTCTGCTCTGCCACCGGGCTTTATTTTAGCATTTAATGCCCAGATGCTGTGGCCTTTCTTAGGGAGAAATGACTTTGGACACCTCCTTCACATTTTCCCTTTCTGGGCCGTTTTCACTTCATAAAGCGGCAGTCAATGTGTTTTGTGTGCGGGTGAGCAGGGTCTGACACATACTGTGGTGGTCTCAGCCGCTGTCTACATTGGTGGCTCAAGTAGTCCCTGGATTAGGGCTTTGTGTGCTGTGAAAAGGTAAAAGAAGTCACTTATTTGGGCTCAGTCAAGCTGTTGATTTCCACCCCCACCCCCATTTTGGAAATAAGAGAAAGGCTTTGAAATGCAGTCTCCGCTCTCCCTCTGTCCCTCTCTCCTATAAATCACTTGTGTCCAGCAAGGGAAGAGAAGAGGAGAAGAGAAGAGAAGAGAAGAGACCTTCTGGCCCTCATATATGTGCATGGAAACATCCCCTCCCTTTCCCTCAACACCACAATAAAAACATTTTGGTCGTGTAGATTCCAAACAACAGCTTACAGAAGTTACTCATTACACAAAGCCCAGATCACACTGACCAGTGGGCACCAGTGGTTCTTATGGTCCCCAGACCTGCATGACTGGCTCAGGACAGGTGAGGTGTCAGACCACAACATGACGGGAGACCACACGTACACACACGGCAGGCTTCTGCCGACCAATGCTTACCATCAAATGACCGTGTGCGGCACTGCGTTTGGTGGAGGGATACGACGAGTCACTATGAACACTAACGTGTAAACACGTGCCTGTGCTTCTTCTATGTCCACAGTATTGTTTTTCATATGAGTAGACGTTTGTTTATTTGAACAGCATGCAGTTCTTTGTTTCCAAGTGTCGGCCATCTTCAAAAAACATACTCATATAAACGTAATCTCTCAGCCTCTCAGCTTTCGGTGTCACGTTTGTGTTTTTTCCACCTCATGCTGCGAGACAATGGCACTGTCAGCTAACAATGACCGATGGGGATTTATCGCATATATACATTTCCAAAGCGGTCCATCTCCCACCCTGTGTCCCAGTCTAACCTGGAATGTGTAGTGCCTGGAGCCGGTGCATTCTTCCCTGCTCCTGTCAGCCGCCTGGTAAAGGCACCGGTGAAATCCCATCCTGCAGCGCTCGCGGTTACGTCAGCACGTCTCATATCCCACAAAGCCACACAAGAGGCCTGACACACAATGTGGCACAATGCACAGACTCACAAAACGATCCACCCGCCAGTGTTGTCAAACAATAGCCACCTTTGTCGTGTGTGTGTGTGTGTGTGTGCGCGCGTGTGCGTGTGTGTGTGCGCTCAGATATTACACGCACACGCACACCACACACACACACACCTACAACCCTCTTCTCCTCCTTTACGGCTCATTTATTACCTAAAGCCAGCATTGTGTATCTTATAACCCACTAATACTGTTATAAGTCTCACTCAAATAAAACACACCCTCGTTTCAATAGTTTATACTAGACCTTTTCACTAAAATGCAGAACTAAATCCAGTGTTTAAGATGCGTGGCCTAGCTGTAGCCATGGTATCATTGTGCTGATAACCTGACAATACCATCATTTTTAACACATAATTAAGAAGACCATTAATATTAGCTAGAGATCCCTAAGTCAGCACAATAATGTGGTCAAGAGGCTTCACAAGGAATCCAGCACTGAAAGCACCCTGTATTCACCACACATTGTCTTGCCCTCCATCTCTCTCTGCCCCCTCTGTGAAAATAGAGGCAACCCAGGATTTAAAGGTCAAGTCCACACAAAAGCACGCCGTCTCCAAAGCCAGAGGTGTTTTTAATTGACATTGCTGTCTTTGTCACTCAAACCATGAAAGGGGGACGAGAAGGAAACCTTTTTTTTTTTTTTTTTTTTTACAATATAGGCTACATTACTTCTTAATGAATCTATGGGAAAAAAAGTAGGTTTTTTGAGACATAAGCAGGTCCACCCAGCTCGGGGAATTCCCTTGCTAGGCGTGTATTGGCAGGGGGCTAAGGGGCAGGGAAGTGCTTACCCTACGATAAAGGGCTTGGCTCTGATGCAAATCCCCACAGAGAGCTGGCCTCTCCCCATAGAGAAAGATAAACCAGTTAGGGCATTGTTTATGAAGTTTCACTTTATTCCACCCTGACAACCATTTAAACAATGACGGTGGGGAAACGTCCCTCTGCAAATGAGCAACAATGGTCAGGATCAGCATCTCTTCTGTGCCCACTAATGCTGAGATAAAAAGAGTAAAAATCCTCCTTCCTGAAAACATTAAAGAGCTCTTCATGAAAGACACCTGCAAACAAGACCCAATATGCGCGCAAACAAAAAGCACTTTGTCCAAATGACGACACCTTTGTCCACTCACACAATTGCCTCCAATGTTCTATTGTGGTGAAAGACCACATTCTGCCCAGCACTCAAACTCATGTGTCCAATTTGTGAACTTTAGCATTTACCTTACAGTGTGTGTGCAACTGCAATACGTTAGCACGTTAGCGACACTATATTTCTTAATATAAATTCATAGACAAACCTCTGTCAGCTAAATAAAAAGGGGAATTCTGAGTGAATGAAGCAATGTATATAGTGCAGCAGGTATGAATGTGCAACACGAGCCTGTTCTCCAGCATGACCTAGTCTGCTTTCACTGGTTTTCAGTTGGACCTACAGGGCCTTCCGCAACGTTATTATTTTACTCTGGCCATTATTCACCTTATTATCAAAATGGGGGGAACTATACCGGACAAAAAGCTTTTGTGGGTATGATCTTTTGTGCTTTCAGCATTTAAGATGGCTTTTGTCTCCAGTGAGATGGGTATCTGCCACAAACATCACTCAGGCATTGTGGAGGGTGGATTCGTTTTCAGGGCTGCTTTGTTCTATTCTTTGGACCTAACCAAGGAGCCACGCCTGCTCCTCTACCACGAATTGTGTGACGAACATTCCCTTCTTTGTGGCACTAGGTGCATGAGCAGGCTCATCTCTGCGGGCTTTCGTGGGAGATGATTGTCGTGGTGGCACGGTGGCATTGGGTAACCTGACCTGGCCTGGCTGTGTCAGGATGGCAATTGGCACCCAGGCCAGGGTGGAGGATATCAAGAAGGGCACAAAACCCAACATCAACCATCCCCTTCCCTCGGCAGCTGTGTTTCTACTACAGAATACGTCTCTCCATTCATTCTAAGGCTGTTTAGCTGACAATTTGGAGCCGGCCACCCAGTGGTGGAAGAAGAACTGCTGGGTCAGATTCAAACAAGCAGCGGTGATTCCCCTTTGGTTTCTCCACACATCGAGCCCATCTTCCTATGCCCATTATTCCCTCTTTGGTCCCTTCCTTCCCATCACTCACTAAGTCCCTGTACACATTCTCTGGAGATGCAGCCAGTGTTGTTTTGGGGGAGTGTGGGGGGGCGCCACACCCTCAGCCTACGTGCACACACTTTTATTAAATCTGTGCAGGCGCTGGGCCGCGCTAGCGGGTAATCCTACAGTAATTGTTTCCAGATTAGGGTAGCCGGACCACAAAGCAGGTTCAGCCAGGCATGAAATGGCCTCCCCACGCTGTGGTGGCAAGCGACCAGACCTGCCGGGGTGAGACTCACCTGGATAAAGTCCACAAACGTCCACAGCAGCAGAGTCCAGGTGTCCTTAGAGAACCTGTTGAGGATTTTCCCTGGGGCGAGAACAACAGAACAGGTAAGATTAAGGTAAATTACCCCTTTAAATCTGCTGTTTTTAAATTGCATTGCGTGTATGTGAAAATGAAGTCCAACACAAACAGCAATCATTTGAAAGACAGACATTAAATGAAGATGGAATGAATCAAACCTAAGCATGTGCAAGCAAACCTCTACAGTATTTGTATATACACCCTATTATAAACAGTACAGCTGAGTTAAACAATCAAATTAAACACAGATATGGTTAATCCATTATCTTATCAGTCGCTAGATAACACAAGACATTTAAATGTCCCCATTACTGTCACTGGGATCAGTTAGATAATCATTGAAGGAGTCGCCTGTAGTTCAATAGCACCGCGGCTATACACCAAGAGCAATATCGGGCAGAAAAACACAGGCCTATCTAGATTAAACAATGAATCATTATTTGGCCTGCGTTCCATAAAGACTGCCCTACTCTAGAATGAATACGTCAAGGAGCCTTTTGTGTGGGAACAAAGCAGAGCAACAGAAGCTGCGTACCTGCCTTTCTGCTCTGACTGGCAGTGTCAATGACGTTAATTGAGTGGCCTCCAATCTGTTCAGGTGTGAGTTATTTTGGCTGGGGCTCCGCAGGTGCTATTGCAGCCCACTTTCATTGTGGTGGCTTTTAGAAACGCTGTCCCTGCAGCCTGATCCCACAGCACATAAGATTACACCCCAGCTGGTTCTGGCACACTGTGTACTGCAGGGTCACTGATAGCCAATCCTCCCACCACCACACTGCCCAGAGACACAGGGTGGGGAAGGGGTGGGGGGGGGGGTGAGAAAGGCTGTTTGTATCTCCTGGCCTGAAGGTAGACTTCACACCCTCAGTTTACCACCAGAACTAAGCTCTAATGAAAAGGTGGTTTATAAGCCCTGGATCTGTGGCCTGCGATCTTTCTCCTGTCTTTGGGGCTCCTCCACAGTGTGGTCATAATAACGCTTCATAGTTCAACGGCCCGCTACCTTCATGTTAGACGCATCACTAAGCACACATTGTCTGTGCAGGGTGCCGACAGACCAGCTCACACACACGTGTGTTGTACAACGTCAATGCTAATACGGTGAAACTAGCTAGCAGCTAACTGCACGAGCATGCAGATGTGTTTATGTACCGTATACACAGCCGGCACACTGTATATTGGCGGAACATGGCATTTCTTTAGGCGAGGTGGAGTCAGGGGCAACACTGACCTAGAAGTTGCCTTTGCAGCGAGTCTCGTGGAGGTGGGCCCTGTAATCACCTCTCTCCACGGCCATAAGCAGCTTACGGCTTTATCCCAAATGCCGCTCCCGCCGAAGAAGAAAAAAAAAAACATGCATGCAGACGAGGCCAGGCTCCCCATAACAGCCATTGCGTAAACCAAGCCATGGCATTATTCTGCCCGCAACAACCCAGCAATGCTCCAAATCAGTACTGATTCAAAGTCAAGTGGCGTAAGCATGTTGTACACTCGGAGGCAGACTAATCTTATTCACAGTGTGAGTGCCCCTTTAGCATGCAGACACCCCGCGGGGTAGGGTGAAGGAAAGAGACAAGCGCTGCTACTGTACTGTTGCTATTTGTGTTTGCACCAGAATCTCCGCCATTTCTTCCCCCATCTCTCCTCTCTTCATAGAGGAGGGGAAGTGTTTCCCAAGCGGTGTTTGCGGAAGATCCAATTATATTTTATGTAATGGAACTGTCTAAGCCAGAGGTCTTCAACAGGGGGTCCGGGCCTCAGAGGTATTGCAGGGGGTCCTCCAAATTATTTAATCCCAAATTTATGTTCTTCCCAAAAATGTGACATCAGAAAATAGACATAAACATACAGTAAATACAACCTACACATTATTGTTGGACCGGCAACAACATATTTCATACCATATGCCATAAGGGGTCCTTATGCCTTGTTTCTATCGGCCAAGGGGTCCTTGGCCGATAGAAACGTTGAAGACCTCTTGTCTAAGCCATCGATGACCCAAATCCACGCATACCTGGCAAACAAAGATGAGAAAGAAAAGGGTAGGTTTCTCCCGGTTACATCATACTGGTGGTTAGAGGGTGTTAGAACAACAAAACACACACACACACATGCATACACACACACACACACACGCACACACACACACACACACAAATCCATCAGTCAGTCAACTATCAGCTGTTTGACAAGCGGCTCGGCTAACACAGAGACTTTCAGCAGGGATGGATTAAAGACCCTTCTCCATCTCAGACAGACTATAGAGGGATGGGGGGGTGATATGTTACACTGATGCTGTTACACAAAGACACTGCATGGAAATGCCTATGAAGTAAGGCCGGTGCTGCACAATGCTTTCAATCACTATGAGCAGCTGTCAACAATATCACCTATTGTGTAGGGGCGGGGTAGCGTCTCTCCAGGATGTCAGCTGCATTGGTATCAAAACATTCCTCCAGGTTTGAGACTCCAGGGGGAGATTTGTTCCACTTTTTCTGGGCCAAAGCAACTAGCAGCCACCCCTTCCTCCCCAACCGGGGTGGCCCCTCGGGTGGATGTATTAGGTGAGCGAGGGCCACCAATCACGGGTAAATAAAAGTGGAACAGTGGGGTCTGGCTAGAGCAGTGTGTGCGCGCGTGGCAAACGGCTGTTCCCTCTAAGCATCTAGATAAGGAGGTGTGTGTGTGTGCGGGGGGGGGGGACGATGACTCTGAGCCACGCCATGTGTGGGCATCGCTAGTACCGGTGGAGCCATTCAGCGAGTTGAGAGTGATAATGGAGGAGGAGGAGGAGGGGGTGGTGTTGGGAGCTGCCAGGGCTGGAGGTGGCACGGCTCACCTGCACTTCCATGAAGGGCCACGGGGCCTAGGGGCAACCTCCAACCCCTGGCGCCTTGCTGCCAATACTAATACATTCTAAATCCATTCTCCCCGCTCACATCACCAGCCTCCTGCAATCTCCTCTCCTTCCCTTTCATGCAATTAAATAGTGGAAGTGGCGGGCGAAGGGGGGGCCCTATCAGCCACACTGCACACACACACACGCACGCACGCACGTGCGCGCGCCTGCTCCATCTCATTCAATTTACACACCTCGATATCATCGTCCTCCCTGCAGTAGCATCCGCCACTTCACCACTAACGCTGCCGCCAAAGTAGACATTACAAACATGGCCTTAGACACAATTACAATCTGACATCAGTAGCGACAGAAGATCTAATGTTGCCTGAGTCAACAGCAATGGAGGGGCACTTCCAACTGAGCTGGATATAAAACGGGTTAACCTGTGTGTGTTTGTGTGTGTGTGTGTGTGTGCGTGTGTGTGTGTGTGTGTGTGTGAGATGGGCTCACATGTGATTTTTTAAATGGAGTGAAAAAACACATATGTATCTGTGTGTTTGTGTGTGCGCGTGTTCGTGTGCTTGTGTGTGTGTGTGTGTGTGTGTGTGTGTGTGTGTGTGTGTGTGTGTGCGCGCGTTGATGGAGACCTCCCCTGCCTGGCTGTGCTGATGAGCTGAAGCGCTGGTCTGTCGTCCCAGAGAGGATTAGCCCACTCAATGACACTAAATTACAGGGATCACCATCAGCTCAGCACTACTCTATTGGGGTCTGTGCAGGCCTATCCCCAAAACATTTGGGTAATGAGACCATTCATACTACTAAAATTCTAACATAATGCATTCCATATATTACTCGCATGCACCCAGTTCACTATCAACATTTTTTTATTGATACCCATAGCTTTTATTATTTGTTATTATTATTATTATTATTATTATTATTATTATTACACAATTAAAACACACACCTTGTAACCACCAAACCCAACATACCGTATTATCAATACATTTTCAACTGACAGGGCAAAATGGTTCACAACCAACCTAAATAAAAGCAATCAGTGATGGAAATATCAGAACTACAATACTGTATGTACCTATCAGTCATAATGTACCACTTCATCAAGCCATTGTTATGAGCACATACAGAGAATTACACTGACAACAGACCCTAGTGCAGCAATGTCTGGAATGGTGACCTTTACATCTGAGCAAGACAGAGGCCAACACAAACATAAGGACCGGTCAGGGGCTATGCATCACGGTCACGCACATGTGTAAACACTTGTCACATTCCGACCAGCACAACGAACAGACAATTACAATCACATTACTCTGAGCTGTGTTGCCAACGTAACAAAGTGCTCATTACTGTACAGGAGGAAGGAACAAAAAGAGATCTCAAAGACAATACAGCTGTAAGAATGAAACCAGCAGTAGAGCTATGACAACAGCTCTCATTGTCCTGGGTTTCTTGTTAGGTGTCATTCAAGTGATGCATTTGCAGTGGAAACATAGGAGCGTAGGATAATTAAAACTCTATGAGGTTCTAAAAAAATAAAACAATAACAATGCAGGTAAGACCAAGCTTATTCTTTCATTACATATCTTAGCTTACAAGAAGAAAAAAAGAAGAAACAAGTCCATGGTCATGTTTAAACTATGGCTAAGTAGACAAAGGACACAAATACACCTCTCAGAGAGTTGTCTATACATTCAAGTCAAACACACAGCGTTGTTTGCTAGCCTTGAGGCCGAGCTGTAATGACTGAACTGGTCAAACAATGGTTACTGATAATAGCACAACAGCAATCAGCTAGCAGTGTCTGTTAAGCCTCTCCTTTACGGCGCTATTAAACAGATTATTACATTATTCAAAGTGTTTGTTCTCCCTCTGTGTAGATTACCAAGGACGGCACACCCAGATAAGTTGTCAGGTAGACCAATATGCAATACAAGAGTTGCGGTAAAAACTAAAAACAGAGACATGTTTGCTCGGCTAAGCGAGGCGACGCTTTGCCACTACACCCACAACTTAATGCCAGTAGAAACCACAAGATACTAAACACCCTTAAATCATATTTAGACTTGTGTTAACAGCTTATTGTGACTCACAATACACGTACAAGTTTCCCTCATGCTGAGAATTCCCAACTGATTGTGTTGTACATGTATGTCGCTATGCGGAGATTAGCCTGAGTAATTATCCTCTGACAGGTGAACAATGCGCTAGAAAAATTAAAGTCGTCATACTGGGCCTACTGGGCCTATATTGCGCATGTTTGACTTTGGATATGTAACACAGATGAGAGAGACATCATCTAACATATTCAAATGTAGTCTGCAAAAGCACAATTTGTAACACAATTACAAAGAACACATTTATTGGTTATTACATTTTCTATATTGTTAAAGTGTACTCTGGTGAGCCAGTATCTATTTAAAAAGGTGTTGTGACATATTACACCTAGAGATAAGCTCACAGCATTCTTTCCGGCAAGACAATCTCAGTGTTTGCTCAGTTTTAAGATGCCCATCTGCCCACTCCATTGAGCCAATAGCTACAGCCTTAGGAAGCTAATGAAATAATCAAAGATTTGTGATAAATCACAAAGATGCTCGTATTTGCTCTGCTCTCTTATCCAAATATAATAGTCAGATATCTAGTGCAAACACTACTCATTCAATATTACTGTTTGCTTTTTGTGTTCGGCCTCACAGCCTTAATAGATAACACTGTTATCTATATAGATATTATTGCTAAATATAAAGTCATTTTGAATGCATTATGAATAGACTGGCTTATTGAGTACACATGCTCCAATATCAAACAGTGGATTTATTGAGGCCAATTCATACAGTCTGATTTTCAACTCAATAAACTCTATGATCCTCCATGCAATTTCCACTTGTTTTCTGAAAGCTAAAATAATTTGAATTTATTTACATTTATTAAAGTTTATATTAGGAAAATGTTATTGTCATGAATTAAAAATGAGATTTTCAGTCATATCAAATTAACTACACAATAACACGACACAAAATATTCAGTATAAAAATAAAAATGCAGCGAGTTACATAAAATATTTGTATAGAAAATGTATGTAAATATTAAATGAAAAAATGTTGACGCTATTTAGATCTATTATCCTTTTGTGAGGCATAATGTATGTATTAATGTTTGTGTTTTTTCTATACTTTTTTGTGAGATTAATTTAAAAGTAAGTAAATATAATGAAACATAAAATGTATAAAAGTATTGTAACTAACTGGAGTTCAATGGCATAGTGGAATGTGTTGCCACATGTAAAGTTAAGCATGACATGGGAATGCATAAGTAACAGCCTGCTCTCTAGTGGTGAGATGTTACAATAAAGCCTAATACAGCGGGTATTTACATCTACTAGTAGATCTACAGAAGTGACAGGTCATACAGTCATGTGATCCTACGGCTTCTTACCGATGGGATTGATGTCACATGAGCGCACGGGGACATGGAGAATGGCGTCAAACATTCTGTTTTAGGCAGACTAGTCTGCGCTGAACTCACCGGCGCGTAAAAGAATAGCAGGGCACGCTGGAAGCCAAACAGCACTGAAGCATCTGTCAAACCTGACGGAGAAACACGGGACAGACAAACAGATCAGCAACATCACCATGTCTGTTCCACGAGCGGCAGCTGTGCACTTATAGGAGCCATTGTATAATATTAAAAGAAGAAATAAAGAGCTTCAGATGTCTTCCACTCCAAATATTGCCCTCAATGATGACTTTTATTTTGTTTCTCCCTGTAACCACCAGTGTGAACACAGTCCTCGGAGAAGTGAAGGGGTTAGGAGTCACGGGGAGACAATCAGAGCAATCCAACAGTAGAGAACACAAGAGAAGCACTCCCATGTGTCTGTACAGCTGAGGCCTATGAAGAGACACTGGGCCTTGAAGGCCTTGGGCCAAAGCCAAAGAACTGTGGATGTGTTCAGTAAACGGCTGGCGTATTCACAGCCTCAGTATCTCTCTCTCACTCACACACACACACACACACACACACACACGAAACCCCTGATGTGAGCTTCACCTGTGCAAACACCTAGGTAGGGGTCAAGGTCCAGTGGCTGAGGGGAGCTGCCATTGAGGTGCTCCCGTTCAGAGGCCCTGCACGTCATCCACAAAGGAATATAAAGCAACGAGGACAGATAAACACAACAGCCATCCAAGAGAGGTAGAGAGCGGCAACACGCGTGCCTCTGCCTCAAACGCACTGCCAAGGAAGAACACCATCAGTTGGGCTCGGATGCCTTCTAGAGATCAATGCGTCTCAGAGTAAATGTCACATGGGTGGCCACATGTGGCATGCTAATGAGTATAGATAACATGGTTACGAAAGAGCAGGCCACCAGTCCTGTAGAATATATGTAATCTAATTGACAAAAGAAATTGAAAAAATAAAAATAAACAAATAAACATACATACTTTTATATCTAAGGGTCATTGAATATAATTAGGCTATGCATATTTCTAAAACTGAGAGTATGATTAACTGAACACAAATAAATGGAAATTGAAAATGTACTCACGTGAGAACATAGAAGTATCAGAATCATGAGAACCAGGAAGTTGGCTCCAGCCGTAAGTATTTCACATACAGATGCAGGCCGATGCTTCCTTCTAAACCTCTTTCCTGCAGCATGGGTGGCGCTACCTACAGATACACACCATAGTCTATGTAAACCATTCCTTGTGAACCAACAGATATGTGCATCTGCTGCCCTCTAGTGGCATGGAAGCAGTACAGTACTGAATCCACAACAAGCTTCTAAACTAGGCACAAAATATTTGGCAAAATGTTCATGGACACAACCCACATGCTCAACTCTGCTGCTCATCCCACAAATGCATGTTCCTTACAATTGTTGTACCATTTAAAAGGGAAATAATCAGGCTTTCCAAATGTATAAGATGTACAGTATTGCCAAGAAACATTACAACAAAGAAATAATCTACCAAAGACAAATGTATTACTTTTCTAACTAACTTTCTTATTTCTGAAATGCTGTGTTATGTTCAGTATTGAAGCTGCTCAGTAGGCTAAATGGTAATATTACAGTCCGATGTAGCAATGTGACAGAAATACAAAGGCTCATTTGCTACAGTACAGTAAATGCATGTGATTTGGACACTTTGGTGAGGCTCCCCAATGAGTCATTATGGTGCTGCATATTAATTTCATAGCATTTAGTTCACTGAAAAGGCATAAATACACATTGCCAGATGTTTATTAACCATTGTGATAATTATTACTGTTATTTTATTTTACATATAAAAGACTTTGGCCTTCTGTCATTAACTCTTACAACTAAATACTTTAACATTGTGATTTTAACTACAGTAGATGTTTACAACTTCATGTACTGTATGGGTGCTGTAAGTAGGGGCTTTACATGAGTATCACACATTATCGAATGATCATGGATCTTACTTGATATTGAACCAGCTACAATATGTTTTGGAGAGTGGAGAGAATCTCCCCTATTACCTTGACCACACCACTCTCCTGACTCATATCTCCTAGGATGGCACAGAACAGCTAGGACTGAAACACAGTAGTCTCAGCCTCTTCTGTTCGTTAGCACTACGTCACATTAGCAACTCTGTGCTGAACGTCTGATGCATAGGCCCCTGTAAGCTCGACAGCGCTTTCCGCAATTGAGAAGTAGATTTTCATTGGCTGTTAGCATTGTCACTCACGAAGTCTTTATGTATGTGTAATTTTGGTGCAACACTAGTGCAGTAGCCTATTTACTAATTTCAGTTGCTGCATTTGTTGTAAGCACTAACAGTAGCCTACTTATCTAACAGAACAATACCTGAAAACAGCCGTTGTGTTTTTCAACAAACTCTGTATAAGTTTAAAGTCCGACTTTGTCATTGAGTTACGTAGTTGGTTGTTGTGCATGTCAATCCAAATACATCTCCTGTCAAGACCAGGCAGATCTTGGCACAGTTAGCCAGCGCTGTGCCCCAGGCTTTACAGAAGTAAAGGCTGGTTCTGCGAGACTAGACACACAGTAACACACACAGACATGCGCACATAAAGATATGTATACAAATGTATGAAACCAGAATGGTTTACTGCCATTACTCTAGGCTACAATGACACACAAGACCACACAACACAACAAATGACACCCCTACATATGCTATTGTAACAGTGATGTCTAAAGGTATTGTATTTTCATACCAATAAACATGAGCTAAAGGCCAACATGGTAATAGCAGAAGATAAAAGATAAGTCCATAACATATGAAAATATGTTGCTACAATGACACTCAGCACTGACCTTCCCAGCTCCAACAGGTCCAATGACAGACAGCAGCTGCCCTGATACCACAGTAAAATGTATGTTCTGTAGAGTCAGAGCATCTAGCGTCTGGAACCAGCATTAGCAGCAGTAAATGGACTTTCCTAAAGTTATTAAAGCTGCGCATTTAATTAAAATTACAGTATCATAATCTCAAAAGGCTCATGGATGTGTTCATGTGCTGTTTTGATACAGTTGCACAAAGTGCACATGGCACTAGGGGGCGATCAAGAACAGTGTCAGTCGATGGGGAGAAGTAGAGAAGGGTGCCAGCAATGCAAGAGAGGCATGTACATTATTCTTGGAAATAGATGGCAAAAAATATAAATGACACATTTCACATACCGTAAGTGTATTGCTGCAGCTGACTACAACTACAGAAGCTACATATTAGCTACATGTGTGAGTTACATTTTTTTAATGTAATGAATATGTAATAAATTACAACTTTTTTCTTTTAAATAAACGTATAAACATGTTATAATGAAAGTAAAGTAAGATAAAGTGAAGAACGAGTTAAATTCCAAAATGACAATGAAGTTGTTTGCCACTGTTGCAACTTTAGGTTATAGTCGGTCTGGCTTGACATGTTGGCCGTAATGTTTATGGAATGAATAAAACTGAACTATCTTGGACAGCCAAAGGGGGCTGAGGTCAGCGTGTCCTTTCTTCCATGTGAACACAGTGTAGCTTCTGCATGGACGCTAAACTTGCTATGATCAGCATCTCATTCAAGGAGACTGCATACATCCCGTCTTGAATGGCCATAACAAGTCGTACCAGAGAACTCTCTATTCAATTCCTGTCAAAACCTGCTGTGACAGCAGTCTGCTTCTCTTACCAGAATAAAATCTTGGAGAACACATTAGCTGTAGCCGACGGATTATCCGTCGCCTCTATCCGCACAGGTTCCATGGCCTTACACTGAGTGTACACATTACGGTACTACACGTCATGTGCTAAAGTCTAGCGAACGAAAATAAAAAGCAAAAGCGAGAAATAGGTTCGGCCGACCACAGCCCATTTGACAGCGCCTGACTACGTTTGGATAAGGATTTCCCAGCTGTCGTCCTCAGCCGGCTTCTGTGTGTGTGTGTGTGTGTGTGTGTGTGTGTCTGTGTGTGTGTTCGTCCGTGCGTGTGCGTGTCTGTGTGCTACTGCAGGGACCCGCCTCCAGCTTTCATGATTGGCGAATGACTTGTCAATTATCTCAAACCCTAGGGCAGACCTTTATAAAAAAACTTTCAGTAGGTCTACTTACCAGATCAAATAAATCTAAACTAAAGTAACCAGCTCAGACGTAGTCTATTATAATTATCAAGCTAATACTATTTAAGATGTTAATTTATTATTATGACCTATTATTAATCAGTAAACTTACAAAGCCTTGCATGGTCGAGCTCTCTCATACTGTGTATTCTGGATTTGTTACATGCACACGTCTCCGGTCAATCGTTGAGGTCTTCAGGTCTTTATACGTGCAATTTTATCTTATATATGTTCTGTAAAGCATTTTGAGACCGCTGTCTTTGAAAGGTGCTATATAAATCAACTTTAATAAAAATAAAAATAAATAGTTACATTACTAGTTACATTACTATATTACTTTCATAATCACTACCCTGCCTCAGCCATTCCGAAAAATGACAACCTGTGTGGCCAGCTCATTTTAGAATGTAATCTTCGTTACTGGAACAATAATGAACCATAGGAGTCAACAATCAGCCAAAGTGAAAACATAGCAGCCTCTCAAACCAGATGTGGACAGCTTGGTTCAGTTAGCCTACGCCAAGTTTGCTGGGACCAGCAAAATAATAAAGGCATGTCTTCATATGATGGAAGTCTAGGAGGATGGGGGTGTCTTGTTCTTGTAAGGCAGTAATGCAGGATTATTTGCATTAGTAGTTGTAATATAATTACCGTTTTGAAAATAGTAATTGTTACACTACTAGTTACTGGAAAAAGTAATGATATTACAGTAGCTAGTTACTAGAAACTAGTTACTGCCCAACACTGTACACCACATTAGAACAATAATAGCACGGGGCAGTGGAACATAACAGCAACATAACGTGGTATTCTAAATCAATATGAGATATTGGATTACATTGACCAAGTTTGCAACCAAAGGTTGAGCAGACTTTTGGCATCTTCAAAATAATGTTTGGCAGATCTGTAGAGTGAATGCTGAATGAAAGCCTGAGATAAGGTGCAGTAGAGTGAGGCCTAAGATGCGGTTTTGTACAGTACATGAGCATCAGCTCTTGGTCTTGACTGTATTGATGTGTTGTTTTTTGATGACAGCTGCTACTGTTTGCCTATATGGTGTTTTAATTGCAAATTGACTTTTGGTGCACTTGTGGCAAATATGTAAATGAAACATTGATGATCGCTAAGCATTTAAAGCTGCTGCGTGGTTTGAGTGTTGCAATTAAAGTATGAAAGAGTCAAAATGTTTAAATCAACAACTCAAAAATCCACCCTCTCCTCATGCTCCCTCAGTCTGAGTGACACCATTTTGAGTATGCTTGCATTAATGTGATTGACATCAGGCAAGGTGTTCGCAGGACCAATCAGGAAAAAGAATCCCTGGCCCATTGAGACATTTAAATCTCTTCTAAAGACACACTTGTACTCGTTAGCATTCGAGTAAGTTCTGGGACACTATGCTAAAACTGTCTTGTTTGTTGTGTATTGTGTTTTATTTTATTTATTAATTGTTACTTGCATTGATGTGTACAGCACTTTGGTCAGCATTTGCTGTTTTTAAATGTGCTTTATAAATAAACTGACTTGACTTGACTTGGTAATCTTCTGGTGCTGTGAAAAATCTAAATTGACTTATATAAACGCAGGGGGCCAGGGGCTATAAAACCAGAGATTGTTCTCAAAGAGCATTTGACCTTTTTGATTACATTTCTAACCAATTACACTAAATAAATAGCTCTAACATTCTACTGTACCTATCTCTTTTAAAGGTGGAGTCAGAGATTCTGGCGAAATATTGTTTATTTGAACACCTCAAAACCTTATCGATCCCTCAGAAGCTCCGCCTCCTGAATTGGACACATATTGCCAAGGCTAGGATAGTGTTGTGTGGTACGGTCTGCCTCACATAGTTTGTATTCCCTTTTACAGAGCCAGGGCTGTGTAGAAACACCAGATTATTTTTTCAGCGCAGGTAGTGGAGTGGACCCGGGTTTTGATATTTATTAAATTTGACAAAAAGTTTATTACCATACAATCACTGACTCCAACTGTAAGTAACCTATAATTGTTATGTATCCTACTGTAAGTGTTGTATTATAGGGTATAGGGCCACCACATTTTATCATTCCTGCATTAATATATTAAGTGTTCCTTTCATTAGATTGTTGTTGGTATTATAATGTGCTTCAGAGCAGATTTGGAGATACGTAATAGTTTCCACTCTAACGTTATAATGTTAAACCACAAGATGGCACTCTATCTCAATGAAAATATGTTTAATTATCACATTTTACCCAGGTGCCTGTTTACTATAATTTGTCTATAGCTATTTGTTTGTGTGCTTCGTTGTACATTGTACATGTGCATAAGTCATACCATTACTGAAGTACTGATTTGTATTTGTATTACATTTGCAATCATCATATAGTGCATACTACTGACCTACTGGCTATGTGGAGGATGGTATGAGACCACCTGTTGGATGAAACCCATGTCCCTAATAAAATGTTCTATGTTTACATTTTTGAGGTTCTGTGAAGTACTGTATGGATCTCCATGGTGCAGAGGTCCTGGCTTTAATTTGATGTACCTCCGGTTGGGTGCTGATGTCAACCCAGCCTACACACACTGGAAGGTTTTGTCTCTCATAGCCAATGTTCTGGTCCAATCTGTGGAGGAGCTGCATGGCAGAATCATCAAGTGTCCAACAACAAATACTTTCCCTGCATGTTGGCACTGGACAGGTGACACTAATTCTAACACTCATCCTAAATAGTGGTAAACTACATGCATGTAATATATTTCTGTTAAAAAATAATATGTATTATTAAATCAGAACTTAATTATTATTGGAGGAAACATAATCTACATTTGAAGGTGAAGCAAGTTAAAATGTATTTACTCCCAATATGTTAATGTTGATCTGAAGGCCATGAACAAGATTAAGTGGATGCTGCAGGCTTAGTCAGGTTAGTCAGGGTTGACTAAAGTCAGGAGTTAACTGACAAGAGAATCACTTCTTGTCATTCACAAGTGTTTGTCGGGTTTCATGCCAACCCTGCATGACCAACTCAAAAACAATTTTGAGTTATTACTGACAAATTGTCCTTTGAACAATATACATCCACAATGTACAGATGTGAATGATAAGAAAATGCAAAGGCAGCATGTCACATATATATCCTTATAGATGTGTCTTTTACATTATATATCCGGCTTGCAGAGGACTGACTAATGTGGTCTGCATGGGTTCTGTGTTTCCATATTCACCCTGTTTGGCATGAAATGCACCAAGATCGGAGGATATGACCAAAGCAAAGCCAAAATTACCTTCTTAGGTGGTGTTAATTTCATCCTTAGTGGTAGCATCAATGTAGTAGTGTAAGAGGATTATGTGGTGATTTATTTTTGCTCTAAGCCTGTTCTCTGTACATAAAATAACATCGGAATTATATGACCCCATGTTCATGGCACAAAAATTAGTCACTGACCTCTTGTGTTGTGTGATTGTAAAATAAACTTATAGTAAAGTTTATTTATATTGCCTTTAATCACATTACAGTTTCAAAGGGCTGTACAATATTCAATGTGGAAACAAACAACACCCACCTAAACCTGCTCCTTCCCAAGGAAAAACATCCGTTAAAAAAACCCAACGGGAAAAAAGGGAAGAAATCTTGGGAAGGGACCACAGAGAGAAGAATCCATCCATCCAGGATAGTTAGAATGCAATAGTTGCTAGGGCAACAAGAAGCAATTATACATTGTACATAATGTATCACATTGTGCAGTAAATACAAACTAACACAGTGTAGAAATTGGATACATTTTGTACGTTAGTAGATTATGAGTGGTCCATGAAATGGTATATTGACAGAAGCGACAGGAGGTTTGTCCCAGGTCTGAGGATGTGTCACTGCAATAGCTATGACCAGGTACACTCAACAACCTCTGGGTCTGCAGGCCCACAGAGCATCACCACCACAAAACATGAGACATGGCTGCTGTAAATGGAGCCTTCGCCATCCACACATTGTTTGTGACCATGGTGGCAGCATCTCCCTCTGATGACATCACCGGGCAGGAGCCCTGCCACCCACGCAGTTTCCAGGATCATGACAGTATCTGCCATTCACCACACTCGGGGAAAGAGAAAGAGAAACAGGGTTCAGAATCAAACAAACGACACAAAGGGTATCCCAATGTATACCCAAATGATACCCTTTGTGTCGTTTTGGTTTTATTATAGACCCTGTTACCCCTAAGCAAATGGGAACATAACTGTTGCTAAATAAATGCCTCTAAATTATACAAATAGGTTTTAAGTTTTATTTTGAAGGTTGGAACAGTACTAGCACCTCTAACATCAGCTGGTTCCACAATAGTGGGACATATGTGAGAATGCTCTAAATCCTGCTGAATTCTATTTAACTTTAGGGATGGATAAGCCTCCACCAAATATAGTTACTTTGATAAAGTACAGCGTTTTTCAGTCTTTAATTCTGATTATTTAACATTAAATGAAAGCCACGCTCCTGAGAGTTTACAGTAGACACATTCCCTGCGGACACAAAGCCCACATCAACACAAATGACATATTGCGCGAACGCACCATGTCACTCTGAGCCAATATTACTGAGCCAATTGCTAACGGACTCCATTAGAGCTACTAGGGTGCTCTCACTCGCTTTAGTGACTTGAGATATGGGGAAACGTCTCATCCAGGTGAGTGGCTTGCTGGTCTCCACATTGGGATGGCTGTTTGTGCTGTGCACATTTGGCATGGACTTTTGGAAGATGAGTCAAATAGGGGGCATGGGAGGATCGTTCATCATCACAGTGGCCTGGGTCTGGTCCAATCTGTGGCAAGACTGCTTTACCAACTCTGCAGCAGTGGACAACTGCAATGACTATGCATATGTCTGGCCCCTCTTCTGTAAGTATATAATCATGTGTAGTCATGATATTTAGGCTGAATAGATCAATTATATGTTTTAGAACTATATAATGGGCTTTGTCAGAATGTCAGAAAGACTATTATAGGCTGTATACTTTCTGTATTTTACAGATTATGTACAGGTAGTGCAGGGTCTTCTGTTCTGTGGGTGCAGCATTGGCCTTGCTGGAGCATTGTTGTGCTTTCTTGGGATGGAGTGCACTTATATCGGTGGAGATGAAACAAAAAAGGATAGACTGTTATTTGCTGGAGCTGTGGTTCATTTTATTGGTGGTGAGCACAAATCAACCCTGTGTGATTTGTAATACGCAGTCCAATGCAGAACAATACAACCTCAGCGCGCATGCATGTTTGCCCTCATACTATCACTGAAACCTGAAAACCTTTCTCAACAGGCACGGCAGCTATGTCTGCATATTGCATATACTACAACTGGATTATTAGAACATCCTTTCCTTCCAATGTTCAACCAGCAGGATCCATAGAGTACAGTTTGTTCCTTTACTAACTGACGTGTGTCAAACACATATTTTGATTTTACAGCAAAGTACTTCTGAAGAAATGTGTCCTGATTGGAGTTGTTATTATCTAATTCCAGGTTTGTCATAGGACCACCTGTAATTCTAGGTTTTGTGGGAAGTCTTTTGATCTATTTGGGGGCTATACTTTACGCTGTTACGGTCTACAAATCTGTCTTGCCAGAAAGGTAAGTGTTGAAGTTTTCAAAAAGACAGACAGAAAACTCAGAAACTATGAATGCTTATTGGTCCTAGTCACCTCAGGAAAGAGGTTGTGTGAGCTTGCAAAGTTATCAGCTACAAAAATCCCATCCTTATATAATCTACATTTCATTTAGACCTTCCCATAATTATGCATTTTTGGTCAACAGAAAAACCTTCTGTTATTATTTTGTTATATAATTGGTCACATATAATCATCCCACTATTTTTGAATGTTGTTGTTTTCCTGCTACAAGCAGGTGCACTGGCTACTTCAAGGTCTTGCCCTGACTCCCATCACCTCTGTCCTGGGATAGAGGCTATGGGAGTCGAACAGTTTTCTCTTTACAAGCATAGTGATATAAGAGAACAGGTTATTGTGATTGAATGACTAATAGTGTAAATCATTACACTAAAATAATAATATAATAATAATAAAAAACAGGTAATAATACGATTAATACAGAATATAATATAAAGTGATAATGTGTGCGCTGTTTTCCACCACATAAGGAATAATCTCAGTATGATTTTTTTAAAGGTTGCCGTATTTAAAGGTACATTCTTATTAGCTGCATTGTACTGCAGCAAGAACTACAAGTATCTGACCCAGCACACTGTTCTGAAATGTAGAAAGTGAGTGTAGGGTTAAAAAAGTTGGGAGTCGAAATGTCGTATAGGGGGAGCAGAAGAGAAGAATGAATACAAATCACAGTTTGTCCCTTTAATGAGTGTTGTTGTCTTACAGGAAAGTGGCATTGATCAATGGTCAGGGAACATACATCGAGACTCGCTCTGGAGGCAGGACATATACTGATTACTACTACAGACCATCCAGCCAGTATGGATATTACATGGGCTCAGGGCGATCCAGCAGCTCTAGAGTATCTAAGCTCTCCCAGTCAACCCTAGAGAGAATGTCTGAAAGAGATGCTTTTGTGTAGTCACTTCAGACCATGTATAGACTCAGACATTATAATGTATGGATGTTACCATTTACAATAAAGTAATTGGCTAGCAAATGCTTTGTATCCAAAGTGACTAACTGTACAATTACTACAAGAAGAATTATCAATTGAGGTACAGGAGCACCATTTCGAAAGCTGCACGTTATACAGTACCCCTGAGAATAAATTAGATTTTTTTTTCACTTATTGTTTAACGTACACAAATCTACTTTTCATAAATACATATATAGAAAAGTAGTACACATGCCATTTTTGGTTCATTCATATACTGTAGATTGTGATGTACTTTTTATTAACTATTAACTTTCTTATAGGCAAATTATTTTAAAACTGTCAAATAAATGTTTAATTAGCATTTAAGTATCAGACATTTGATTTCCTGTTCATTAAAACATTAATTTATACTGTTTGAATCATTTTTTGAATATTACTCTATGCATTAAGTTAACAAACCTTTCCCCACAGTCTCACAGCCAGTTCCAACAATTAATTTATTTTAAAGGAAAAACTTAACATAACATAACATAACATAACATAACATAACATAACATAACGTAACGTAACGTAACGTAAACCCGATGTTAAAATGTAATGTAAAAATAACACTCTAGGAAGTACAGTGCAAAATGTTAACACATAAACCCACCTTGATATTCTGCCAGCAACCTTTTTAGCAGGTTTTCATAGCAGTGTCCTGAGTGATCACTGCCTGAACCAAACATGATGATACAGCTTTACGCCATTACGCTGAACACTGCTGGAGCCAAATCCCTTAGAGATCAAAACCTTATTGTTTTCAAATGCTTTTAGTTTAGTGATTATGCCTAATCATGTAACACAATTTGCTGCACTAGTTGCTGTTATACTGTTACAAAACAACACAAATTTCATGAAACCATTCACATCTTTTTTCCAAAACATACCATTTGAAATAAGGTGGTAAACGCTAAAGCAACTCATCCCCAATTACTAAACAAGCAGACACAACACTAATAATCATTATGATGGTAGACTCCTGAGTTTGTACAAAAAACACAAGTGACCTTTGGAAAATATTCATAGTACAAAGCAATAAAACTGGATTATGTATACAATCCACACAACACGATTGTCCCCATGTGCAAGTCAGTGTTGTTGAGTTGATGGATACACAAGTGTGGATGAAGTCAATGCAACAGTTGAGGTGATACTGTGGGAGACTTAAGGTGGAGGCATAAATTGCCTGAGTTTTCCCTCCCACAGTACTCAGAAGCATTCATCTCCATTTGCTCTGTCTGGTTGACCTAACACAAAAGCAGACATGGATTACAGGACTGTAGTAATGTACATTGAGATTAGTTGCTTTATCTTCTGTATTTCTGGATGGATTCTGATAAGTGCTACATTGCCCACGGATATATGGACCTGGTCTGAGCTGAGCAGCGTAGTTCTGACCACTTCCAACTACTACTCCAACCTCTGGCAAGATTGTGTATCTGATAGCACAGGTACATCTGACTGCAAACCAATTGCATCATTCTTCGGATTGAACTGTAAGTCAAATAAATGAACATTTGTAGGTTTGAAATGTTTGCTTACATTTGACATGGTCTAGGAGATAGACCTACAAAATTATTTCTCATAACTTTTCTCATAACATTTTTGTCCATGAGCTATAGTCTATGTGTTACCACAGGGGACATTCATATGTGCCGTGCTCTGATCATCACCGGTATCATTATGGGATTTTTTGGAACTGTTCTCGTCTTGGTGGGAATGAAATGCACTAAACTTGGAGGGCCAGAAATCATTAATGCCAAAGTAACATTTGCTGGTGGGATAAATTACTTTGTTGCAGGTAAATACTGTATGTCTGTTATGTCTATTAGCACATCATGCGGTTTTGAAAGTCACAGTATGTTCTTGTATTGTTAACATGTTCCTCATTCTTCATGTTCTTGCTGCTGTAGGATTGCTCTCTATGGTTGCGTTCTCCTACTATGGAAACCAATTAAGATCACGTTTCGAAGACCCTAGCTACAGACTTCAAAAGTAAAATATGATTTGATCTTCCATTGAATTCTTCAAGTGTACAACGCACTTATCTTCTTTTCAGTATCTGCGCCAGCCATTGCTATGATACATATTTGTTCTTGTACTCGCAGATATGAAATAGGAGTTGGTGTATATCTTGGCTGGGGAGGGTCCACCTTGCTTGTCATCGGTGGCCTTATTTACAGCATCTTTGCAGGAAAAGAAGGGTGCAACTCAAGGTGCTGTTTTGATTCTGAGCTTCCTATGCCTATTAACAGTAAATGACCTGGTACACAAACAATAACCATAGAACCATGACAGTAAAGTACACCTATCTCAATCCCACAGCTCAAAGAGGACAGATGTTCGTGTGAACCAGCTCCCTGATGCCAACACAGCTATGGTATCTAAGATCAACAAGCCTCAGGCTCCAACCGAGAAGAGCAAGAGCATTCAATCTAAAGGCAGCAATGGCAGCGCTGTGTCCGACATCAGCACAAAGACGTCCACAGTGAATGAATATGTGTGACCATTGCAGAGCAGCTCAGAATGTGGGGCTGAGAGAGGGCCCCCCCATTAACATCAAAGGTACCATTATAGGGTACCAAAAGTACACTTCTATTTCAAGGGCTTGGTTTTAAACAGATGCCGTGTTGAGCCATTTCCAACATAAAATGTTGTTTTTTAACTATATGAATTGTGTCTTAACACCAGCGCTGATGATGTGACATTGCTCAGCACTTTTGTTTAGTTTACAGCTTAAAACAATAAATAAACAATAAAAAATGTAGGATACTATTAGGCCTATTCTTTAAAGGATATTTTGGAGGATGTCTGTTTTTTACAACATGTATTTTACAACATGTATATCTATCACAAACACAATGTAAGATATGAAATGCTTGATAATAATTATATATATATATATATATACTGTATATGTTTACCTTGACCATATCAATATAACATACTGTATGGTTCTCAAAAGGTCTAAGCTTCTAAACCCCTTTTAAATTATATTCCAAGGTGAGTACCTTGTATGCCTAAAATCATTTTTAAATTGCCTAATAAAATAACATAAATATAATATATAATGGTGTAAAGACAGTAACCTAGTTTGTTCAAATAAAATACTCTACTGGAAAATGTAATAGATAATCTAATATGCCTTCAGATTGACATTTTACTAGGCTATATGAAGCCTATATATGTCTATTTTAACTGCATACATTATTTTGAAATAATATCAGTACTGTTTTCATAATTATTTAGGTATTTATTTCATACATTTTTATTTCATTTATTTATATAAATGTAAACATTTCCTGCTGCACTGAGATTGAGATACAATATGAAACACATGCAGTGAAAGAATGCCCATGTCTATTTGTAAAGGGTGATCCATTAGGATGGGCTCTGAAGACGATGACCTCTTCGACTAAGATTATTACTGTATATTGTAGCCATGGGTTGTGGGAAATTAATAATTCATAATAATGTTTTATCTGTCTCACGTAATCTCGCTCAATCGCCTATATAGGCTAGTATATAGAATAGATAGACTATACAGTATATCAGGGGTCGGCAACCTTAGGCAGGCGTGCCATCATGGGCACGCGTAAGCTTAACCAATGGCACACTGCAATATCTTTTTTTAATCTTTATCTTCTCTTAAAAATTTTTAAAAAAAATGTAAGTAGGCTACACGCTCATCCGGTTAATATCGTACGATGTTTTATAATCCGCATGGGAAATTTGCCTACATTACGTTATGATTTCCACAGACATTGCCGTAGCGCAACCTAGTTTGATTGATC
>JAODUK010000014.1:3321903-3343468 GCA_027564635.1 Typhlichthys eigenmanni | reverse complement strand
TTGTATTGTATTGTATTGTATTGTATTGTGTTGTATTGTATTGTATTGTATTGTGTTGTATTGTGTTGTGTTGTATTGTGTTGTATTGTGTTGTGTTGCGCGTGTGCTTCAGCATCAGCTAGTCCTGGTCCCTATCAGTGGGATGGACAGACTCGGGTCTTCCTAGCCGGCGGTATTAAAGTCTCTATGGGTCAACACAAACGGCAATACATTGATTCCACTATATTCAGGTTAGGTCCGAGTCTTACAGTGAGAGATAGTAGTCATGATTGGTGCTCGGGGCCATAATGCATAACAGCTTAAATAACAGAGCAGCAGAGCTCCGCAACATTATCCGGGCAAAGGAAACCTGCTGCTGCTATACTTTGCATTAGGTTTGGTGATTTTATTTGTTTTGTCCAGATGTCGCTCTATGTGCAGTTTATATTGTGCCATGCTGATTTTGCAGAGGTTGTTAGCCAAGCCGGTGAAATCCTCCACACAGCAGTGGTCTTTTTTGGCTGCGACGGAGTTCATGGACATAATAGCATATCACTGATGGGTATTTGATCCTGCTGCTGTAGAACAGAGAAGCATAATCCAGTTTGTGCACCAAAAAGAAATAAAAATGATAATTCAACTGTGGCCAAATAATCCCCTGAAATAACGAGCTTATGAGCTAAAACCCTCTATAATGTTATCTGGAATCTTCAGTACGGTGGCTTTATAATGACATCAAAGCGAGACTGTGAATTCGTGGCTAACAAATCAATAGACAGAAGAGTCGCATTAAAGCTTAATTCGTAGCAAAGTGGAGCTTTGGGAACGCTGCGGAATTCAGCTTGGCCAGGGCAAGTGAGGGAAGATACAGAGGCAGGCCAGATCACAGATATCCAACCTAGTATGGCACCGCTCCCATTGTGGTCTGTGGCTTACAGTTGCTCCACATCAGGACAAAGTTTTCAGTTCCGGTCTATTCCTGTCATTTTCATCACACCGACTCTGTAGCTGTATCACATCACGGAGGAATCGGCCATCGGAGATACGGCACTGTGCTTAATGCTACGCCGTTCTTACAGGTTGTCAAATGATACATGTTTCAACATGGGAACTTTGTCAAAGCTAAAAGGCTTTCCACTGACTGAAATGTTTAAAGCAGATCATGCTTAGTGCTTGTAGACGGTATAAGAAAATGGCAGCATTGTTTGCCAGCCCATTTTGGTATCAGTGGGGTTTTCTGCTTTGCGGACATGCCGTCGCTGTTGTTAAGATCTCAGCATTTTCCAGGAGAGGTGCCAAAGTTAGCAGCACTGCCTTGCTGTGGTAATTAAGGGCAGGGGGGGGTTTGTGACCCTGTCTCACTCAAGGACAGAGCTCTTACAGTGCAACCAGTTCCTCTCTGCTGTTGCAGAATGTCGCCCCGGGGGAACGTTGTGAAATGGTGCTGCACCTTCTCCATCTTTTTTTTATCTGCGTGCTGCATCACCATCTCCATATTGGAGCTGTCTGTGTGCAGGGGTTGCAGCATAGCGGAGAGCAGCAGTACAGCACAGAGGATCGCTTTTCCCTTGGAGGCATTGCTCCCCCGGCACTCGCAGTGCAGTGGCCTTTGAGGTCACAAAGAGAAAGCACAAAGAATGAAGGCAGACGTAATATTCAAATATAGATTTTTATACACATTCACATGAATATTCTGGCAGATGGGATGCGAGTGTGTGAGATTTGTCGTTCTCCGTGTGCAGGCATCCTTGGAGGACGCCGTTAACAGAGTGTGCTCTCAGAGCTGTATTCAGAGTGGGGAAGAAGTTTAGTCTGGAGGAGATGAATTGCCTGTGTGCTGGGCTACACGAGGCAGCCTTGTCACCATAGCGCTGGGCCATGGCTGGCAGAGACCTCAAGTGCTCCCCTAGATTGCAGCACTGCACAGCACTAAGTAATAAATGGCTGACATGTCCAGATGGTGTATGGCAGTAAGGATTGGGAGGAAAAAATAGATAACTGTAATAGGTCAAAGCTATTAATGTGGACTCATTGTGCCCTTACATCCAGTCAAACTGTTCAAATAGGCAAACTGAATGGGTCAACATCTCGTTCATAATGCTGAATATACTATACCTCTCTGGCCTTGACTGGAGTGGAGCGTAATTGCCAGAGGCACAGCGGTCTGATACCGGTTCATAGCTATCCAGTGACATTTCATCAAAGAGGTAGGAGCACAAGTTCACCAACAGCGTGGAACCGCTGGCTTGCTCAAGGGCAAGAGCAAGGACAAGTTTGTCTTTTGTTGCTGGCCCTTCTCGCCTCCTGGCCTTTCAGTGGTTATTTACTGTACATAAGCTAACCTCTGAATGGCCAGCAATTGTCCTGAAGCTGTGCAGTGTAAACTATCGATAAAGGTCTGTGTCCACAAAATGCATTTTAGTGCTGAAAGAGCCTACAACCTCATTTTCAGAGTGTTTCTCTCAGGCGCTTATTGCTGCTAGGTTACAAAAAACGTCTTCAAGAGCTTCCGCATTAAGTTCATTATCAATGTCAACAATAGTAGGTCATGTGATTAACTTAAGTTCACTTTGGAAAGGTTAGCTAAAATAATGGATATTAATTGTATCCTGTCAGGATCTCTTCCGCCATTGCTGACACTGATATTGTATGTCCCACCCCCTCCTCGAGTTTAATTGACAGACAGGAGAGAAGTGACATTGACATTGAATCCAACGCTGTTACGAAATTTGTAATAAACGCATTGGGAGCGTAGTGCAAACAAAACGCTGAGCGCTAAACTCCATAAGGTTTGTATTGGAAATAGACGCTCTCAGTGCTAAAAACGCGTTTATACTGTATCCTTTAATTTCACATAGAAAAGGGGATTTTTTTTTCTCTAAATAGTTTCAACCTTAATCAAAGGAAATATATTCACGTATGTATGAAGGTAATTCCGGCACGGCCGACCCATCAAATATGCATTTCTTTCATTTGAACTAGCTCATCATTCTCAATGTCATGCAGATGGAACAGAGAACAATCTTCACCCCAGCACGATGAGCCTAAATAATTGACAGAGTAGTTATTTGTCTCAATCTGGGTCCAGGCCTGTTTTTTAAAGTCTGCACTATAACGGAGACGTGTCGAGCCAGATAAATAACATATCTTGTTAAAAGGCAGCAGGCAGCTGCTATTGCTGCTACATCAATAACGACAACAAACAGGTCTTTGAAGGCCATGGATTCATTGCTTCTGACATGGTCATCTAGTGAAAAACCTCTTTTTAGGGTCCGCCATATCATTCTTATTTTCAACTCAGTTTTGATACAGTATTTGATAGTTTTCTTCTTATCGATATATTTGATAATGGGATATTGATTTACTTTACGTTATCAAAGTTTTTATGGTTTTGGTGGGTTCTTGGCTTGTTGTTATTCATGCACAATTTTGCATGAATCATCAATCATCAACGATGTTGCAGGGAAATTAATAGCTTCTTCCAGGCTGGCCCGGTCTTGTCTAGTCACTGTGCTGATAGATGTTAGAGTCTCACAAGGACCAAGATGTTCAATGTGTGTATATGTCCATGCTTTGGCTGCCGCAACCCGATACACACACATACACACCCAGCTGAGAAGTCACAGAAAAGTCCCCCCGCCCGCTTTTTGTTGCAGTGACGGCCCGAAGCACAGAAGATAAACCTCATCGATCCACATCCATTTTCTACACAACGTAGCGCTCCCAGTATTGATCATTAGCTTGATTAAGTAATCTCACAGCTAATGCAGTTGTAGTGCTCTAAGTCCTCTGTGATTGACAGCTGAAAGGGAAGGAGAAACATCCAACAACAGAATAACTTGTCTTACATCTCCCTTGAAGAGGAAATAAAATGGTGTTTTAGCCTTTAACATCCCACGTTGTCTGTATTTAAACACACAAAAAAAACATGTAAATGCATTTATGTCACCCAGAATCTAATGACTGTATGCAAATTATTTAACTCAATATATTGGTTGGAACATTGGAACTTATTTGCATTTTGTGAAACCCAATGAATAGACAGTAAAGGAGGGAGGCACTCATTTGTGCTGTGGCAAATAGTTTATCATAGCTGCTTTAGGCCATATTACTACCCTCATTGGATTTGAGAACATTTAATGTAATTTTAATCTACTGTATGGACATTTGGCTGGACTAAATTAATCTGTTCATTAAAGCATTTTCCTTAAGTAGATTTTTTTTTATATAATTCCTGGGATCTTGATAATAATTAATTAAAATGGCCAAGTTGTAATCAATTAATTTCTCAGAACTTGGTTGAGTAATGTTGAGAAACACATTAAAAGAGGCAATTTTTAGATACTGCTACATTTGCAGGAAATCAATAAAATTCCATCTACAAAACAAAGTGAGGCGCGGCTCAGTTCATTTTATCATGACCAGGTGTCAGCAATGGACATAAAATCAACAGACTATCGACTACAACATACAATTTGTATCACTTGGTCTCAAACAATATTAGACAGCATTCTAGCATTGTTGTGGCAAATGCAGAGAGACATATGTACAGTAGTAGATTTGTACATTTGTGGTAAATCTGGACATTTCTACAAGCATTGTATCATTTTACAGAAGGCAAATTACATTATCATTAATACTGTTTATTTAGCTAATAATTCTGCATTTCTGTGAGTGATGGACCAGACGCTGCTATTTATTTAAGGAAAGTCTGAGCCATAAAAAATGATGCTATTCATTTCTAATGATGCACCCGTCTCACCATGGCCCAAGTAGACATATTTAAATAGACAAGACTCGTTAAAGATGTAATATGTCTGACAGTTGTTTTCTCACTTTCACCGAGATTTTACACTGTAAGGGACATTGTTTAGTTTAGTTTAGTCTGTTGCTAAATTATGGATATGAGCAACAAAGCATCTGCAATGAATAATTAAATGTTGGTATTTGTATGCGGTATGTTATACACTTCTTGTGACCTCATCTTGACTACACCAGCTATACCCCAGCTGATGCTATATGCTATAGCATGTGTGTTTTTCCTGTAACAACCAACGTCCATGGCTATGGTAAATGGATGGAGCATCAGGGTCTGATTAGTGGAGCGGTCTGACCTGTCAGCCTGTAGATTGACAGTGAGGTGGAATTTACTGTCATGTGGCCCAGTGAAGCAGCGGGGGATCCAGGCTCACTGAAGGCAACGATGCAAACAGTAGCTATGAGCCGGCATTTCAGTCTGACACCACACATCAACACCTGTACGAATGATTGCCTAATGTAATGGAAGCAAAACAGGCAGGTACGCATGCTAGGATGTCCGTCAGACAACGCCGTTGAAGCAGAATCAGATAGAACAAGTATTACCACTGTTGATAATATGTATTGTGCCTCACCCCCTTAAACCAACAGATAGAATCTGATACTTCTTTGTGAACCCCTTTATACATTTGCTTCAAAATATCTTTAATTATTCTAAAGTGATATGTTAATGGGAACTGTCTAAAGTATACATTATCTAAATAAATGGAAATATTCTAAAGTGATTGTGTAAGAGTTACACTATCACTAGCAACATAGGAGTTATGTTAAATGGTAATTTCGATAATGACTTTGACCTCATTAAACTGTTAATTGTTCCCAAATCTAATCAATTCAATCTAGAGTTCTGGCGATCCCCATTGTTGAGACATGGTCATCCACAAACCACTCTAAAACACTAACAATTACAAAACACAGCTATGTACGATCATAGTGTGAATATTCCTGTGGTATTTTCACTACGGCAGGTTGATGTTTGCTTTTAGTCTGTGAAAAATGCTGACTTTTATGCCACCAGGGGCTAAGTGTATTGAGGACCCTTACTTTTCCTCCATCTTGCTGCTACTCAATTTGTGAAATAAACCTATTGAATATTTCATTAGATAACAGACAGTTGTTGTTTCCACTTGGGATCTTTTTGGCCCATTCCCTTTATTCAGCTGTCTGCATATTGCTGTGATACCAGACCCCTGTGAGTAATGGCATGATGTGTTTGCATTCTCCTCTGTGGGGTTTTTCCTTCTCTGGTTATGTTGCTGTTATCTGGATACTGCCTGCTCCCCGAAGTGCAGATGGAAGTAATTTGACTAGTTTTGCTACACAAAACGCACAGAATACATGGCATGTTTCCCTCAAAATTGTCCCCTGCCATTGCTTGCCCTGCTCTCATCTACAGTATTCCAATCACACAAGGAAACCACTTGAATCCAATCCGCTGATAACTCCAGAGGCTGTTTAAGTAAAGCGAGACTCGAGTTTTAAATCACATTAGCACAAAAAATCTAAGTGTGTGGGGTTTCCAAATTGTCTGAGTATGTTTTTTTCTTTTTTTTACCCCCGGCATCGCTACAGTTTATGCGAAAATCTCACAAAACCACACACACACAAATTTCTCACACACACACACACAAATCCTGCAATCTTGTCATTCTGCCCTGCGGAACCTTTCCTGATGTCCGTCACTGTTTTGAATTATTCATTCAGCTTCATCCCAGGTCCGAATCTCTGTCGTTTGATTAACCCTCTGATCTGTCAGACTGAGCCGTGGAAGATTTCTCTCTCCCCGGTTGATCTTGATGGGCTGCATTCAGCTCAGTGGGCTTACAGTGTACTGGGCAGACCTTGGTAGGTATGGCCAGACCCTCGGGCCCAATCTGTTTAAGTTAAGCTTTTAATTACCTACATATTTTCTGATGAGGGATTCGGTAATAGTATATCATATAATCATTAACATTGTATATGGTCTTTATGACCGTTACATATTTCTTATTAAACAAATCATGAAAGTCTTGGAGAAGACAAAGCTCAGGTTTTTGCTTTATACAGAAACATCTAGTATAGTTCCTAATCAATGGCCATTCCTTGTAGCCAGATGTCTGGGCAAAAACAGACGTTCTGTTATGCTAGCTACATTCCTTTAACACCAGAGAAATTATCCTGGATGAAAAGTTAAACATGCAGTTATCATATTAGTGTCGAGAAGCATCCCAAGGCACAAACCTAAAAAGCCTAAAGCTTTGGGGAAAAAGGCAAAGTATTGCACGGGCATAATAACGATTTTTGTTGTGTTGTGTATATCTCTAAGGAGGTCGCGGGTGTACTTGATGGCATTGGTAATTGGACTAACATATATTCATAGCTATAGCCTCCAGACAGGGAGCGCGACTGACCATTTAGCTCTTTCGAGACAGGTGGGAGAAAACTAGCTAGGTAAGTACTGTATTGCAACAAGTATTATTAAACTTATGCGGGAATATTGATTCTGTGCAGCGCGGGCAGACATGGCGCGGTCTGTTCCATCATAAGCTGTAACCCCGTGTCTGTGTAAGGGCTTGAACATGGTCAAGTCAATCTAAAGGCTCTCTCACTGGCAGACAGGGGTCAGTGGCCTACTATAGTGATTACTGAAAGCCAGGATAGAGAGAGAGAGACTTTTAAGGCAGAGCCGTGACCACGTACAGTATAGTCAACCATCTTTGTTCCTATTGCGTGGAGCTCTGTGGCCTTTGCTCAGTTGTACTCATCAAGACTTTTGTGAGTTCTCATGATCTGAGCTGAGAGATAAGCATAATAAGCATAGGGCGTGGCATTGTAATACATTCACATTGGGGTCGTTTGATAGTCACAAAGGCAAAACGGGATAATTAAGATTTGTGTGGTTGTTTGGAGTTTTCTGGAATCTAAATCATATATCCTATGACAATACGCTACTTGATACAAATCACACCTCTTTAACTGAGACAGACTGTTTCATTGCCCGTTTCAAATTACATTTTCAAAAAATAACTTTTCATTATATTTTCTATTGGTCTTTCTTTTTTTTACCTTTTACATTACACACACGCGCACACACGCACACACACGCACACACACACCCACGCACACACACATACCTCAGTAGCCATCACTAGGGCAGACATTAAGCCATGCTTCACGCCGTTCTGGTGCCAGCTTGATCTGAGATTTGGCCCACTATGATAAAATAATGAGGCCCATATAATGACTCCGGAGAATATCCCTCTCCTCTCCCCACAAAGTGAAATTATTTGTGCAGTTCAATATGAGCATTGAATAACTACTTTATATACACCAACTAAATGAAATGCATAAACAACAGTATTACAGTACAAATAATATAATATAAAAATTATAATAATAAAACAAAAAATACTAGCCTATAATTGAAAGACAATTTCCTCGCACTCCTCCCTATTGCAACCTCTCAAGATTGGCCTGATTATTGTATTCAACATGTACTACAGTATCTTGTTTGTAATATCTTATTCCTTTTCTTTTATTGTTTATTTCATTAAATTTTACCATTTCATTTAAGTTTTTTCCCAATTGTAAATTGTGCATTATTTATTTATTTATTTATTTATTTATTTATTATTATTATTATTATTTTTATTTTTATTTTTATTAATGCAAAAGCTGTGGATAGTACTAGAGAAAGTAGAGACAAGTCAGCCCATGGCCTCTGTACTGGCAAATGTGCCATATTGCTTTTCTTCTCAATGTGCTTCACATGGCCGTCTGTGCAGCTTTATTAGTAGAGACGTCGTTGAATTAGAAATGTGAATTAAAGGAAATTGCCAATTTTACGGATCATAATCAAGCACACTGTACTTGTAACTATATAAAACAAACTATTCAAGGGAGACTGTATGTTTTCTGGATGCTAATTGTGCATTAGGTTATTTATAAGTATTATGGAAAAGTATCTTACTCCTTAATGTTGCCAGGCTACTATTTTACTGCAGTCAACAGCCCTCGGGTACTGTTTAAGTACTTCTGCGCTATTGTACCAAGACTCTTTAAATGAAGTGGTTGCAAAGTCAGAATGCTAGCTGCATTGTTCTTGATTAGGTGCTTTTCTCATCTTATTGGGCAGGTAATCAAAAAAGGTTCAGATAAAACAGCCTAGAGGTACAATGTCATGGTATCTTATATTGTTTTCCTACCGGCTACATTTGATATTAATGACATCTGTTTGCTTTTCAGAGAAATGTGTGGCACATTATTGGTTTGTTGTTTGCTTTTGTCATTTTGTCACTTCTATCTGGTAAATCCTTTTGGGAAACACTTTTATTTTTTAAATCAAAATAGAGGATAAAGCAGACGTTAGCATGTTCAGTGTAGACTATAATCTGGTGGATTATTATGGTCTTGGATTCAAAAATATTCAAAATAGTTTCCTTTGGATCAAGACAAGAACACAGAGTATAAAACATTCAGGGCTCTAGTTTATGGACGTCGGTGTGTAAACGCAGACATAGTTTCTGCGTTTACAGCCAGTTTTGCAGCCAGTTTTGTTGGCTGCAAGGTGGCTTTTCTCTTGCCTAGGTACATTTGTTTATTTCCCTTGCCACAAATTCACGTGTCAATATGTCCAGGGAAGCGCCGTAGAGGGTGTGTGCTACTTTGGTGTCAGGCCTGGTCAGACCGCATTTTAGCAACTGTATTGTGTGGTACTGTAGTTTACAAACAGATTTATCTAAAATCACATTTGCCACTTTTGTCTATGTTATGTTGGCCTATTAATGAATAATTTAACTAAAAAGTACAATCCTTACCCTTGATGGTTTATTAGAGGCCATATGTGCACTTGACGACTCCACCTCAGCAACAAGGATATCAGTTTCCTATTGTAAGAAGCTTTTCTGTCAAGTCATCCTAGACTCATTTTTCACTACGACGTTGGTAGTATGCCATAGATAGAGTGTGCTGCTTTATGGGGAATGAGAGGAGCTGATTTGAAGTGCTGTAATGGAAGACACCCCCCACCACTCCTACTGATAATGTATTCATTATAATCCAGTGGTTCTCAACCCTGGTCCTGGGGATCCACTGCCCTGCATGTTTTATATGTCTTGCTGCTCCAACACACCGGATTCAAATGAATGTCATAATCAGGCTCTTGCAGATCGATAATGACCCATTCATGTGAATCAGGTGTGTGTGTGTTTAACGCAGCGGTTTCAAAAAGTGGGTCACTCAGTGGGAGTGAGTGTGTTGCGAAAATTGTAAGCGGCCAGTGAATTAATTAATCTCAATGAAAGGCTTCCGCGCTTTACTAACATGCTGCTCCACTCATTGGTTGTGAGGAAGGTTGTGGCAAAATAGCCTACATGTTCCTGATTGGATGACATCCTCTTTAGCCGCGTGCACACCATATATTCTGTGATTGCTCTGCGATATTAGCACAAAAACTTTTGGGAACCCCTGGTTTACCGGACACAAAAACATCTCTGATTTCCCCTTTAGTTCCCCTTTCTGAGGTATAGTCAGATATTGCAAGCTAATTGTGAGCTAATAAACTTAGTCAACCATCCAAGCTGTGTACAGTAAGGATGGGGCGCTGTTGACCTCAACTGAAAAGGTAATTAGGCGGTGGAAGGAACACTTTGAGGAACTCCTGAATCCGACTGACACTTTCTATGGTAGAGGCAGAGCTGGAGGTTGATGGGTGATCATCGTCAATTTCCCTAGGAGAGGTCACTGAGGTGGTCTAACAACTCCAAAGTGGCAAAGATTGATGATGAACTCCAGAAATGCTAAAAGGTTTGAATGTGGAGGGAATGTCTTGGATGACACCCCTCTTCAATATCGCACGGAAGTCGGGAACAGGGCCAAAAGAGTGGCAGACTGGGGTGCTGGTTCCCCTCTTAAAAAACGGGGACCAGAGAGTGTGTGCCAACTACAGGGGTATCACACTACTCAGCCTCCCTGGTGAAGACCTACTCCAAGGTGCTGGAAAGGAGGGTTTGGCCGATTGTCGAACCTCAGATTAAATAACAAAAATGCGGATTACGTCCTGGTCGTGGAACAAGGGAACAACTCTTTGCTCTTGCAAGGATCCAGGAGGGAGCCTGGGAGTATGTCCTTTCCGTCTACGTGTTTTGTGGATCTGGAGAAGGCGTATGACCGGGTTCCTCGGAAGGCAATGTGGGAGATGCTGCGGGAATATAGGGTGAGGGGGCCTCTTTTAAGGGCAATCCAATCCCTTTATGTCCAAAGCAAGAGCTGTGTATTGATTCTCGGCAGTAAGTCAGACTCGTTTCAGGTAGGGGTTGGTCTCCGCCAGGGCTGCGCTTTGTCATCAATCCTGTTTGTGATATTCATGGACAGGATATCGAGGTATAGTCGTGGTGGGGAGCGGTTGCATTTCGGCAGCCTGGGGATCTCATCGCTGCTTTTGTATATTATGTGGTCTTGATGGCATCATCGGTCCGTGACCTCCAGCACTCACTGGATCGATTCGCCGCAGAGTGTGAAGCGGCTAGGATGAGGATTAGCACTGATAAATCTGAGGCCATGGTTCTCAGCAGGAAACCGATTGAGTGCCTACCTCAGGAGTCCTTACCCCAAGTAAAAGAAGTACCTCAAGGTCCTGTTCGCGAGTGACGGGACTATGGACCAGGAGATTGGCCGGAGAATCGGAGCAGCAGGAGCGGTATTGCAATCGCTTTACCGCACTATTGTAATGAAAAGAGAGCTGAGCCGGAAGGCAAAGCTATGGATCTACCGGGAAATTTTTGTTCCTGCCCTCACCTATGGTGATGAAGGGTGGTTCATGATCGAAAGAACTAGATCACGGGTACAAGTGGCTGAAATGGGTTTTCTCAGGAGGTTGGCTGGCGTCTCCTTTAGAGATAGGGTGAGAAGCTCGGCTATCCGTAAGGAACTTGGAGTACAGCCGCTGCTCCTTTGCGTCGAAAGGAGCCAGTTGAGGTGGTACGGGCATCTGGTAAGGATGCCCCCTGGGTGCCTTCCTTGGGAGGTGTTCCAGGCACTTCCAGCTGTGAGGAGGCTTTGAGGAAGACCCAGGACTAGGTGGAAAGATTATATCTCGACACACGCCTCAGGATTCCCCAGTCAGAGCTGGATAATGTGGCACAGAAGAGGCAAGTTTGGGGTCCACTGCTGGAGCTGCTGCCCCCACGTCCCTGTAATCGAATGAAGATGGATGGATGGATGGATGTAGATTGAACATGATGGTTCTACTATCCAGTGCTTATAGATATTTCAGACAGTTGTGGAATGAGATACAATGTATTGTAGTGTTTTGTCTTTTACAGTAATAGCATATCATACAGTAGCATACAATAACAGAAAATGTAGTCTTGTGTGTCATGTCATGACCCGCTCGACCCAAATGGAGGCTGTGATCCCTCAGGGAGGTCCACTTACTCACGATGAAAGTCTGAGTTTATGGATTTATATCATTAGTAATTGCCGTCCTTCACTCGCCACCAATAAAGAAAATTCAGCTTCAGCATTTATGTTACACCAATAATCAATCAAAATGAAACCCTGATTATGATTCCGATGACATAATGATAATAATGAATTTGATATGGGGGTGATTATTACGCTGACAATTGTAATGTGAGTGGGGAACTGAAATGGCCAGTACTGAGATTGCTCAGCTTGAGAGCATGAAATCATAATGTTGAGAGTGACATAAGGTCCCTTGTGAAGGCGTGTGGCTCTTAGTGTCCTCAGCACAGTGTTACATGATTTGACATGCACTGTGCATTTCCCTTGCCAGGCAACACGCACGCTTGTATCTCTGCTGGCGTTATCATTAATTCAGAGACCGGACGCGCACACGTTTTGTCTGATCTTCCCACTGCTGCTCGCAAGAGGTCTTTGTTAGAAAATGGAATTGAGATTGTGATTAGACAGGAGGATTTTCGCTATACTGGTAATTGAAGTTGTGCTGTCATATTAGGATGTCTAATTTGTCTCACGTTACAGAAGATCAATCAGAAAGGTGGGGAGTTTCTCGGCAATGTTAAATGACATTCATTTGGCTGTCCCACCTACAATGTTCAACCGTGCATAAACTGTCAAATTGAATGTATTTATATCTGCGCTACCTATTAATTTTCCCTGTCGCCTCTAATCCCCCATTTAGGTGTTTTCGTTTATATATGAATGAATAGAGTTGCAATTGTGCATTAGAACTGTATTATTTCCCTCAGCGGTAAGATGTTAAATGTATTTGAACTACTGCTGGCTTGTGTTAATGCCTGAGTTAAGGCTTTGTTCCTTTCTGCTCAGCGAGCACAGAGTCAAGCAGGTCCACGTCTTCCCAGAGCTGAAATGAGACAACAGATCTCATTAAAGATACCCAAGTCATTCAGATTAGCCTGGAGATCTGCTGTCCTATCAGTGGTAATTCCTTCAGAGGCAGACAATGCTTATCATTAGATTCATTCATTTTGATGATGTGTACATGTGCATGTAGTCATTAGTTCTTCACTCGTTTTGATTTCTATCTAAAGCAAAGCATGGTCTTTGAGAAAAACAGCTAACTGGGTTTCCATTAGTCTCAACCTCTTCTGTTCACTAGCACTATGTCACATAGGCAACTCTGTGCTGAACATCTGATACGCTCGACACGGGACTTTCGGACATTCGGGAAGTAATACTGTCAAAACCGTTGGCTGTTCACATTGTCACTCACAAGTATGTCTCCGTAATTTCCGGTGCAACGGTAGCGCAGTGATTTATTTACAAATTTTAATTAAACATGTATTTTAATCAGTAACCATAGTCTACAGATTTACAAGACCTGTAAACAGCCAGTCTGTTGTTAAGTTTTCCTTATTGCAAGTTTAACGTAACTACGTCAACTACGTAACTCAGCTTCATTGAGTTACGTAGTTAATCGTCCTGCATGTCAATCAAAACACCTCGCTTGTCAAGTAGGTGGGTACTGACGCAGTTAGCCAGCGCTGTGTCCCAGACTTTCCGCAAGGAAAGACTGGCTCTGTGAGACTAGGTTTCCATTGCTTGACGCACATTGTTTTTCAGCCAGTACATGTATTTGCTTACAGTTGCCCTCTTGGCATTGAGTGGTTTTTTGTCTTGGTTGAGGAACCTTTTCTCCTTAGTTCCACTCCTTATAGGGGTACTAGAATAGCATACCAGTATTTTCCAGGTCTGCCAACCTAGCAAGGGTCTTACTGTAGGTGACGTTGACGTATAGTAATGGCCTTAAAAGTAGTTTTATTTATCATTTCTTCTAGCGGTAAATAAAACTGCCCTTTCAACGTACACAGTAGAGTTGAAAGGAGTCCTCCGAAGAACAATGTTTTACCCCCTTGTTATCTGTCACCTTCTGTATGTGCACCATGTCAAGTGCTGGCAATGCCATCTTACTGACAAGTAAATGAAAGGCCTCATCGTTCTTCTTGTTTCTCCCCAGGTGACACCCCCCCACCCCCACCCCCACCCGTCCCCATTCCGTCACCATCAAAAAGCCAAACAAGATGCTGAGAATCTCAAAAACGGTCCATTATGGGCTACCAGGGGAAGCGCAGACATCATTAAGGAACAATATCGCTTACAAATAATGCATGTCTCTAGTCTCATTCTCATGTTGTCGGAGAGAGGTGGGACATTGTGTGAGATGTATAGAGGCACCACAGAGACCGTGCAAGCTGAATAACTCACACGCTCACTCGCCAAGGACATTTCCATTGCTGAGAAATGCTCCAGCAAGCACACATCGTCATGTGTATCTCCTGCCTATGAAGTTATTCATATATGATTTCAGATTAAAACATTTGCTCTTCAGGAATTGACAAATAATGGAGCCGATTGGTAATCTCAGGGAATTTGGGCTGCCTGTAATGACTTTATGTACTGCCAAAATTGTAGCGATGGTTTTCACAGGATACTGTGCAGTACATACACAATGAAAGCAGACGTATAGTATTGAGTATTAACTGAGTATTTACTTTTTTGTCCTTTGTTATCATCGAATATTGTGATTGTCTTGTCTCTGTATTGTTCTGTTTGGAGGAAGCTTAATATTACAGTACAGTTCATAAAGTGGACTGAAAATAGACAGTTACCATTAGTCTCAGTAACCTTACCACTGGCAATATCATTGTCACTTTTCATCAATGCTGAAATTAAAGACCGCAGGGGTGGAGGAAGTTATTACTTAGAAAAGTCATTTCTCTTTAAGTATCCTTGCTCATGGTGCATGGTACAGTACAACACATTGCAGATGTGATTACCAAGGTTAATCGGAGCACAAATAGCATCACTAGTGTTTAAATTACACAAAATTATTACAACGATATAATATCTGAGGTATGTTTAGTTAATGATGTTTGGGGCATTGGAGTCTGTCCAGCGTTTCAGCATGTTTTGAATATTCAAACAGCCTATACACCATTGTATCTAACTAGTACGTCTGATGTCAGTCATTCATGATAAAAACTACTGTATAATATTATTATATCACCCATTAGTGGCATACAGTACAGTTTTCTGTCACAAATCTAGTTTGCCACTGTAGCTCTAAAATTATGAAAACACATTTAGATTGAGCATACTGTAATATACATTGTTTCTGTTTTGCAGAGCTTCAAAGGCAAATAGATGAATGGCTACACTGTCAATTCAGTCTAAATTATGAAAAGGCAACACAGAGGTGATTACTGCCCTTCGAGTTATATAAGTGTAACAATCTCAAGATGTAACCTAAAAACTCTGAAGGTTCACTCTTTTTGCTGTGAAATGCCATTACATTCTGAGGCATTTATGTCTTTTTAATGAGAAAGCTAAATTGCCTTCATAGGCAGTGATTTTTGTGCAAATGAAAACCTTGCAGACTATGAATGTCAAGCAGACAGCTAAATGTTCCTCGCACAGTATGGGCCAAGGGCAATTGGAGTATAAAATTCTCACTGATGACCAACTGACACAGCATCATTTTCTACAGGAGGAATATTGAAAACATCCATATTTATGTTGGGGACAACATTGACACCATGAGCCACTAACAAGGTGTGCGTTAGATGCAAAATAAAAAAATAAAAACGCTCTCATCTTAACAGGCAAGGTGTAGCTTTTCTCACTTACAGTTCAGAGTCCTTCCTTCCACACTTGATGACTGCAACCTTTGGTGGAAGTAACATATCACACTTCTCCCAGCCCAGGGATCACATTTTATTATTTGCAGGCACATTATTATCTTCTCTTTCAGCGATTGAACATGTCATAATAACAAGTTCCGCCAGTATAAATTGAAAGCCCACAAACTAGGTACTACTGTAGGCATTTCTCTTGCTAGAAATATCTTATGTATTGATAGAATACGCGCTTGCAAATGTAAGCAATAAGTACATTCAAATTCAGTACAAATCATTTTCATTCCATCTAAAAGTGTGCTACTTATGGTAACGGATTGTTGGTGACCAGCATGTATTGTATGAAAACGTTTTGAGATATGAGAAATCAATCTTGCACAGCAGGGGAATTTTGAGAAAATGAATTGGTTGACCTTGTTAAAAACATACTTCAGATGGATTGCGATTATATATATACTGTAAATATATATGCCTGTATATATATTGTATATTATTTTGCTTTTTTTTTTTTTAAATGGACTGCTTTGTTATGTTGGTCAAATAATTTTGTAAAATTGTTTTAAATGTGCTATAAAAATACATTTGTATTATTATTATTATTATTATTATTATTATTATGCTTACAAATAAAGTATTGCTTTGCTACCTTTTCATTGCTCTGCCCCCAGTGGCCAAATAATACAGGTCACTCCTTTGAATAAGATAACAAGCTGCAAATTTGAACAATATGTGTCCTTGGAAATATATAGCCTGAGACCAATAGGAAATAATGATAAAGGGTTGAAGGGTTGTGGATTCTGGTGGGTAACAATTTTCTTTGTAGGTTATTTCTTTCTTGCTCAAGAGACTGAAAATTGAACCTCCTAGCAGAAGCTGTGATGTGATTTCTCTCTTTGGGTTGAGTGTTCCTGGAGCTCAGAGCTTTTCCCCATAGGGTGGAGAGCACAGCACCGGGAGTGTTGATTAGATTTTTTTTAAGGGGAAGAGCATACGGCACTTGGGAGAAAACGTATTTCAGAGTTATTTAATCTAACTTTTTTTGTGCACAGTATAAATATAGAAATGACACAGATGAATGCGTAAGTTGGTATTATAATGGCACTCCACATTCACATTCACACTCCATTGACACTCCATTGTCAGTTCTATTCCACTGTTAATTGAGTTCAACTCATTGGCTCAACTGAAGCATGATGTTCCTGTGTGTTTCTAGTGTTTAATGCATTCATGACATGTAGCATAAGTGGGACAAACTGTACTGTGGGCATAGGAGCAAGAGGATAGTATTTATAGTGTTTCACCTTAGGCTAAAGGACCATATTGAGATTAAAATTATACCTTGGAACGCTGCCAAGCGATCTTCAGGGAGAAGCTCACAGCGGCATTGGTCATTGAAACTCATAACCTCAATAGCTGCTGCATCAGGCAATTGTGTAAATGATAACCAATGAAAGAGGACGTCTTGGCACCGGATATCCACTGGCTACAAATATTGGCCCTTGTTCTTAGAGGCTAAATCATCAGCTGTTGGCGTGACGACTGTAGGCGCTGATTTTATCACATTAGACCACCATAATGTCTGATCTGATTAGACACCTAAACAAATAGAGGTTAAACAGGTAAAACATGCTCAACAATGTATCTTATAACACCATCTGCATTATTCTAAATTAGATTAAACAGAGACGGTAAAGTTTGGCATGTACAGAGAGCATGGGATTTTGTTGTTTAATGTGAGGCTCATTCAGGCCTTCAAGTAGAGGGATGTCGTCATTTAGCCCAGGGCAGCACCAACGGCGTACCCATATCCCCATATTGCACTGCTTTGGCCTGACATGATGTGCCACTCAAATTAGGGTTGTTGCTTGTTGGGATGGCTTAGTGGTAAACCTGACACCAAGCCATAGTTGGTTAAACTGGCCCTAGGGGTACTACATTTACAGAGTGAAGTAAAGTCCTGACCTAGAACATACACTCACAGTATGGAAGTGCACTTCCACAACACCTGCCTTTACATAAGTCTAGATTATAACTGTTTTCACATTAATGCCTTTTAAGTCAACACAGTATATTAGTTGGTAGCCTTGTTGACTCATAATGCCTGGACTATGCTTCACCAACCTCCATAATTGCCACCGGTGTATTGTGCCCATGCTAACCCTCATCATAGATAAAGTGTCCCTGGAAGGGCATTCCCATACAGGCTTCAGAGGGTTAAAACATAACAAATGTTTGTGTCATGGTTTAACATGTTTATCATCAGGATACTTGGATATTTGTATTCCTTTTCATATTTTATTGTGATTCTGTTCTTGAATTTCAACTTCATGACTTTTGAATGCACTACAGTAAATACAGTAAACTACAGTTGAAAAAAAGAAAAAAAAAAGCTGAACTCTGCATGATATTTTTTGATTCCAGAAAATGGCATATAAACATTATATGACGTTTGTAACAGAATAATCAATGTGTTAAACTGTGTTATTTTTACGATACATTACATCGTTTCTTTGCATCTTTGATGTCTTGGAAACAACGAAAAATAAACGATGAAGAGGAAATAGCTGAATGCCTGTTGATACTGTACTGTGTTTTGAGTGTCAAAGAAGAGGAGTCATGCACATCATTGGTAATATAAGAAAGCACTATTGAAAGGGAAATTGGCCAGTGAAATCAACAGCGTGATTAATTTGACAACCTTCAAGGAAAGGTTGTTGTTCCTATGGGGACAGAAATGTCTGTCGGACATGGAAGAGAAGAGCGGATAGAAGGCCAGTCAAGTTGAGGTCAAATTGCAAAAAGAGCTTTTCTCCGAGTCTAACATTTCTCACATTGTCTGCACAACCCAGTCTTTGAAGCATTCGTTAAAATATGGTTAGAATGTTGGAATCACCAAAGGACAATCCTGTTGTTTGATTGTGCTCAGTAAATGAAGGCAACTGGAAACATGTTTTTCACACACTGTCCTCAGAGACGAATAGGTTGAGAAACATTAGTCAGAAGAATGTATATTGAATGGGTTCTCACATTCTGTGTTATAACAGATGGATTAAGTGTCTCGGGTTGAAAGCATATGATATTGTACTTAATGGTTATACTGTATAGACTATAGATACTACAACATAATGCTTTGCTGGAGTTAAGTGTTGATATGTAAAGGGTACAACTGGAGTGGATTGTGTTTAATAAGATGCACACACATTTACTGAACGTTACAGCTGTTGTATGTAGGATTGGGTAGTAACTAAAACAGAATGGAAGTGATTTTGAGAAGAATAAAAAAGCCCACCCAATCTTCTTCTGCTTGCTCAGGTCCCCTCCGATCAGAGGGATCTCAGGGGACCTGATATTTACATTTAGATTTCTTTAATTTTGAAAATGAAATGGATCTTTGATCACCCCCCACACCCCCACCCAGAAGTACGTTGTACCTGCAACTTCTTCGGGGTCTTCCAACCCACAGTTTGAGAACTACTTGTTCAATGAACAGAGGGAAAAATATTACTGTTCTATACCGATGACAGCAACCAATGAGGAGACACCTTCCCCACATTACTTCCCACAAAAACATGTGCCAGTCAGTACGACTGTTCAACTCTAGCTTATAGCTATAGCTGTACATAGTAACTGTTACCAATATGTTTATTGGGGACAGGGAATAAGCTGAGCTGTATTTTATTTTCCTACCCTTAAGCACCTGCAACAATATCCAAATGCTCACATGTGCATGTGCACGTGCACATGCATGTGCATTGGACAGCGTGACAAGTGGAGGCCTTTCCTCCACCTCCAAACCATTTGCTGAGGCTAAAAGTACCATGTCCTTTTCTAGTAGCATGTAATCATTAGGGGCAGCGGGGTTGAAATCGTGTCATTGAGGTTAATTACAGGCAATTACAAGCCAGTTGGCTGTTGTGCTGACACAGGGTGAAGATTAATAGTGCTTTGTCTTCTGCCCAGATGGGTCTCTCTCCGTGCGGTGTAGAGCATTTTGAGGTGCAAGGGTAGACTATGGTCAACGTCTTGCTGTGCTATTACAGTATACTGTAGAATGTCCATTGTCCAGTATTCCACTCAAGCTACTAGCGACGTGGAAGTTTAAACGCTAGGCCATATAATTATACATTGTGTACATACTGTATACCACCAAGCAGTTTGGTGAGGTGAATATTCAATTCACCCTTGCTTTAATTTGTGGTTTTGGCTCCTTTCTAATTATTGAGTTGACAATTTTAATTAAAATAAAGTTATTCTAATACATATATCTGAATAACTTATGAAATAAAACTAAAGCAAAACACAAGTGATGCTTTCTGCTCACGAATCAGGTCACTCTGGGAAGGAATATTAGGCCTAGGTCTTGTCTTCTATGCAGCCAAAACTACTATAAAGCAAAAAGTGGCTGTTTTCTAAAATAAAAACAGTGTCTGGTGGTTGAAGGTGGTCCAATTGCCTGTTAATATCTTTGATTTACACTTATTGGCCAGTCTGACTTGCGTGAATGTCAGTTGCATTGCAGATGCTTCACTGTACCAAATTGGAGTGGTGATATATTCCTTTTCTTTTTTCTTTTTTTTTTCCGTAATAGAAATGTCCATTTTTTTACAATTAGCAAATGTATGAAAATACCACCAACTGCAGCGTTCCTGTCAGCTCTGGCTCTTACACAACTGTCATTGCCTGTATTAGGTGCCATTTTGATATTCCTCTACCATCTCATCTCTCTCTAATGAGCCCTTTTTAGTCCATGTTCCAGCTGAGTGGCACTGGTGATGCTGTTGCTTCAGAGATGAGCATTCTGGGCCTGAGAGTTGCGATTAAGCTTCCCATCCATTATTGATCCATGATTAACTAGTTAAGCATGGCTGCAGGCTTAAATCTCTTAAACGATACAGTATACATATTATTAAAACCATTTCGGAATACGGTACAACATAAGGCATTGGCAGGACGCTTCTAGGGGTGACAATTTGAAAATATATAAATCTAAAATTGTAATGTATTGTATAACTCTGATAAGGAGAATATATTTCATATTCAAACCATCTTATTTCAACGTGATAGGCCTATAATAAGGCTGTTATCTCCTACAAGAGAAGTTATGACTCTTTTGTTTACAAATTATTTTGATTAATCCAGTGATCTTTAATAATACTACTAGAATATTTTTATTTTTATTATTTATGTTTTGCCATTGTTCGGTGCTCGCAACATATTTTCTGGAGGTCACGGCTCAGAATGTTTGTGAACCGCTGTCATATTACGGCGTCACATGAGAGTAACCACAAGCTTGTACAGTACATCCTAAGGTAGGTTGTTAGCTCGCACCCCGACCCAGCCCCAACCCCAACCACCGGGACTCGCCGCTGTAAGCCATGCAGACGCTGATGCGGTGCAACACTGATGGTGCACATAGCTGACCTTTGGACTGTTGAGTGCACTTTAGACAACACTCGCTGCGTGTGTTTATGGCCCAGACACGGTCTAATGAGGATGGGGCTGGCGTGCACGGCTGCCCGCTGCAGGTGCCGGGACACTGCAGCTGCCGACAGCGCTCTAATCACAGTTTCTTCATGTTACTTTAAGGACCCTTCAAATCCACTTAAGACGTGTGTGTGAATGCGTATTTATGTGTTTCTGTCTGTCTGTGT
>JAODUK010000014.1:3234457-3311602 GCA_027564635.1 Typhlichthys eigenmanni | reverse complement strand
CCCCCACCCCCCCCCCCCCCCCCCCCCTTCACCCCGAGCTACCTCCTTCTCATAATAGGCAATCTGCTCACCGCTTATTCATCACTGTCATCATCACCCGATTATATTAGCCTGAGAGCGATATCTTGAATGAGCGTGTTAATAAAGATTGGATTTCCGTTGCCACCTGCTCTGTTTACATACACAGTGCCCCACATATAAATTGTGTTACAGTACATCGCATAGATTCAGTGTTGAATTTTTCATGCCTGTGTGTGTGTGTGGCTCCTCTTCTACAGTGTTTTGAACAGTATTAGGTGCTGTGCTGGTTGCTATAAAGATTAGCCGCCCTCCCGTCACATTGCGGTACAATTCAGGCACTCTCCAGGTCGCCCCCCCTTTCCTTCCAGTATGGCCAAGCTGGGTGACAATGGCTTCCTGTCATTCTTACCTGCTTCCTGCACCCTCATGTTACACACTGGCCCAAGCACGGCGGCCATTAGAGCAGACATCACTGTTAGCTGTGTTTAAATGCTCGTCCTAAGTGGCTTTTACTGTGAGGTTTCTCAGGAAGCGTTTGCACATAGCCCACCATCTTTGTTAGACAGCACAAAGCTAATCTCTTAATGATATATTCAAATGGGGGATTTCCTTGAAAAAGAGTTAGTGGTGCACCAAGGAGAGAAATGTGATATTGATAAAGGTTAACCAGCTATTGTGATTGACTTGTGTTTTTAAAGGACACGCTTGCATGAATAACCATACAGCAGTTAGTTATAGGGAGTTGTGTCTGAGCTATAGCAATAATGGTTCACAAACGTGGGAAAATATACTTGAATGTAGTTGCTTCTCCTCTTCTAATACAGGATATATTGTGACTTAGACACTGTTGCTTCTCATAGCAATACAGCTTTAGGGGAGGCCAGTGTGAACTTGTTTCAGCATCTACTGAAGTGTTGCTCAGAATACATGTTAAAACCTGACACTGACAATATGTACTGACTGTATCATGTCCCTCTCCCCATCCGTAATCACTAGCACATCTGGGCAGTGGGCACTTACCTGCTCCAGGTCAAATTGCTGATGAGGTGTTAATGTGTCATAGTCTGGCTAGCATTTTACATTTGAATGTAAAGCTAAAAACTATTTAAACTGTGTAATTGTCACGCCGGTGTTATGAGGTATGCCAACATACAGTATCAGCTTTAACTGTCAGTCATAACTGTTACAAGTAAGCACAATAGCGCATTTACAGGTACGTTTAAATTACGTGAATGTATGTATTTTCTTGTACTGCTTTCTGACTGTTAACTAATGTAGCAGTTTGTCTACGTGTCTTTCTTCTTCGTGTCCTGTGTATGGTAGTGCAGTGGTTGGTAATGATTGTTTTTCACTCTGACTTGCTGGAAATGGCATGGCTCTGTTAAACAATGGCTGGCCTGGCAGTATGATAATAGATTGACAAGGAGCGCAGCGTACTGGATCCATGGTTGAGTCACGCTGCTGAGGCCTCATGCATGCTACGCTGGGCCAATCAGTGCCATGCTCTATACAGTGCATGATCAGATGTCTTTCACCCTGGTTAAAATTAAATAAGAAGATAATTAATTAGAGTTATTATACTTTTTTTCTTAATTGCTAACTTTCTGGTGTGGAAGTGAAAACTGCCTGGACTGATCTGTTAGCTGTAGTACCTTCTAATGCCTTCAGGTGGCAGTAACAGCATTCATAGACTGCCCTCTGTTTTCTGTCTGATAACTGGAGCATTTCTAATGCGATATAATAACATTATTTTTTATTTCATATTCCTCATTTTTTCTCTATTTTCAATTTTTCATCTAAAAACAGAAAAATAGAAAAACAGTGTAATATCCCAAAGTTTTAATTCTTGGCAAAAATTAAGCTGTGACTATGTTAACTTTTAAATTGTTTTTCCACGTGTGGTTAGAGCATTTAACTTATAAGCTCTACACAACTTTTCAATATTTTCAATGTTCCATCTTCTAACTAAAAACTGAAAAATATAAATGTAGTGTAAGTGTAATATTCCAAAGTCAAAATGTTCAACGCTGACAAAAATGAAACTTTGGATATTTGAACTGAATTTTCCATTTTTTCAAATGTGTGTTTGTGATTAAACAATTGAACTGATAACTGTTAAACGGACCTGAACTACCAAACTGTCATATTTTCAAAAAACAAAATCCTGCTAACCATGTACAACCTGAAATCCTAGCCGATGTGTATTTAGTATTTGCTGAGCTGATAAACAGCCACTTTAGGGTAACCAACTGACTACAGGCCCTTGAGGCTTGGCAAAGCCTCAGACAGTTTCTGCTTGTGTTGCAACAGAGATTGCAGAACAAGCATTTGATTAGTAGTAGTAGCATTGGTTAATGTTGCACACATAGCCAAAGAGCACTAGTAAAGCATAAATGCGCTGAATTAAGAGCAGATTCAGCAAACAAGCTGTTTGAAGGAAGACAGACGTGTGTGTGTGTGTGTGTGTGTGTGTGCCTGCATGATTCCTGTGTGCACTATATATTTATGTGGTGGCCTGTGGCAGCCGTACAAAGTAAAGGAAGCTGTGCCCCTGAGGAGAGTGTTCCTCTCCTGGGATAAATAAACCATCCCAGAATACCCATGGAAAGGAAGGGGATGCGGCCCCTTGTGTTTGTCTCGTGGCATTTGAAGAGGGACAGGTTACACTGAGTGTCAGCTGCAGGTCAAAGAAACACTTAAATGAAATGTGTGTTGTAGTTTATCCAAATATAGCTACAGTAGCGTTGGTCCTGTGCATATTGTTAGAAGGACGCTTTGTATTACTTGTCCCTGCAGATGCAGATGCAGTAATATCTTCTAACTGCTAGTAGCAGCTGTACACACATTACCTTACAGGCCTACAGTATGTGAAATTACCCCACATGCACAATTATTGTATAAGGAATGAATATAGTACAATATAGCACAGCCTGAGTTTCTAATGTTTTTGTCATGTTCTTATATTCAGCACTTATTGTAATCATGGGCTGTGTATCCATTGAAAAACGCACACGCTTTACATTTTTCGAGTGCCTTCTGGACTCTGTTCATCTTGCATGTGCTCTGCGCACGTGACCTCTGAGACAGGCTAACTGAAAAAGACCCAAAACCTCCGGTCGGTATTGGGCCGAAGAGTCGTGTTGGGTTTGATGGAAAGTGGGCAGAGAGAGCGAGGCTTTGTCACAACAGGGTTTTTTTCCGCACACACACACACACATCAGCAGGAAACAGCCATTTCCCTCTATGCGGCCCCAGAGCATTCATGCTGGGAGCCGGTCTGGCTTCTCTTCCCCTGCTCTGCTGGATGTGGGGTGATGTCACACCCCGCCCCCTCTCCGTGCCTTGCTGCAGAGCTTCATGGCTCACATAGGGCATGGAAAAGTGACCAGCTGCAGATTCGACCTTCATCCCTGGAGCCTTCTCAGATGAGAGGCCAACTCCTCAGAGCCTCGCAGGGACTTAACCAGCCGTGTTGGGGATGGGAATGTGCTAGCTTTGATGTTTGTAGATTGTAGTAAGTCGACCCGCTGCTCAGCAGTGATACATACTGCTGCACGTGTGTGTATGTGTACGCACGAGGGGTGGAACTAGAGGTTTTCACAGGACAGTGACTCTGTCCTTGTGCGCCAGATGTTCCCAGGTGAACATCTGCAATGTAACAGATGCTGCTTTCCAATGATTCAGTGATCGCTGATGTACTTTCTGGTTACAGGCCTGCAGCTTAGGAAGTTATCCTGAGGTCTGTGTGAGAGCAGTGTTTGTCAAGGAATGGATTATATTCAGAAAACAACAACAATGGGGATTTAAGAGGTTTATTTGATAGGAATAATTATTAGGTGCCGTAGTGTTGAGTTTAGACGCGGTAATCCATGCAGCTCAGCTCAGCTGTGTCTCACGTTGGGCTCTCTATTCTCAGCATTTTCTATAGGAGAGTATTAAATGTTTCGTGGGCTTGTTGTTCCTCCGCACACTCATACATCCAGAGATAAACGGGGGTTTATCTCTGGATGTATGAGTGTGTGGAGGATGTGTGAGTCCGCTGTGTCTCGGCAAACATGAGTCCTTTCAAATCCCCAAGTTATTCTCCCGCATGTGCTCCAAATTCTAATTCTGCGTGGCAGACATTGTTTAGCTAGTTCAAGTTTTTTCTGCTACAGACACTAGTACTGTATAAATAAGGGCAAATAGCAGTGGCCATAATTGTTTTCTCAATGAATGTACGGTTGGTTGTGCAGCCCTAACGCTACATGTAATGTGTTTCTGAAGTGAAGGTTATTTTCCCCTGCCTGGCAGTATTCTTTGTTTTTACGAGGGCTTGTTGCTGATTCTGCTGCCACAGAATAGGCCAGTAGAATGACGCCTGCAGCATAAAATGACTCAGCAACGCTGTGTCTGAACTGAATAATTCATTGTTAGTACACAGCAAAAGGTTTAAAGCCATACTGTGATGGGCTGAGGCACAGTAGACCTCCATTGTGAGCACAGGAGCAGACTGAACACGAACACTGAGACATGAGAAGCAACGTAGACCCATCGTCCCAAGAAATGGACTAGGAAGACATGTATTAGCGATCAACAACTCCTTCTAGATAACAAGCTCTCAGCAGCACATAGAGCTAGATGCAATAACCGACAAAGACAGTAACATAATCCACAACATATATGCATACGCCCTGACTGTCACACAGAATGAGTTATTCGGTGATGGGACTCCTGTGTGTAGCGAGTGTGTTGGGGATGTGTACAGCTACAGGCCGCTGGTTAGTAAACACCGGCGAGGTAGAACGTACAGTAAGGGGGGAGCACTACACTGCAAAAAATGCCCTTTCAAATATAAGTGCACATATATTAGTTATGAGTTTAATAATGCTTAAATCAAGCAAAACTGGCTGACAGTGCAGTAAGTGAAATTCACTTGATACGAATTCCTATACTAAGTGCACATTTACTTAAATTAAGTCCAACTACATTTTAAATCTAAAAACAAGATTATCACACTAAGTTAGTTATAATTTTTGCAGTGTATCTCTGGGTGTGGCTCCCAACACATACACTTTACAGTAGACTGAGACCACTAATGTTTGTATCCTAAAGTGCAGTAGAGCTTGCTCTGTGACCAGTGCAGGCATACCTCTTGGGAAATCTTATCTAAGACTGTTACTGGCTTATTGTGAGCAGGGACACTCAGAATACAGATACCTAATGTAGCTCCTCCTGGGCAATCCCTCGTAAATATTCATCAGGATTCTCTGTCACACGCCAAAGGAATAACCTAGAACATGCATGAGCGAGAGCCAAAACCATTTATATAAACAAATCATATCCCAGTTACTTTAAAAAGCTCTTATTTTTTATTTTTATGGTGTTTCATCAGTGGCATTGTCTGGGTTTAGGGAAACCCAGACATTGCTAAATAGGTCCTCCAGCCAGGCTGGATAATTGTATTCACCGGATGAGACAAAACGTGTTCATTCAGTCATGAGTCATTGATGTAGCATTGCTGTTGTATGTACTGTATGTTGTTACTCACCCAGTAATAATGGCTGAATAAGATAACTGACAGGTTGACTTTCCAACAGTGGATAAAACATGCTTCAGGAGACAAAGAGGTTTGTGTTCACTTATGCCTGAGTTAACACGTAAGTATTGAGGCGGAATTCAAAACCAAATAGGCCTAAAGCATTCCAGTTCAAGATTGTCTGCGTATTTAGCCACCTCTACAGAGTCAAACATGGGCTTTATGAAATGGCAGTTTTGCTTGTTTTACACCAGCTAATGTCTTGTTCTGTATGGTAAGCTTAAAAGCCCTCTTTGAGCTTTGACGAAGGGGATGAAGGGAAGATGTGCATAATCAGAGTCTCTCTCTCTCTCTCTCTCTCTCTCTCTCTCTCTCTCTCTCTCTCTCTCTCTCTCTCTCTCTCTTATCTATCTATAGCAGTCCTCTATAGTTTGTCTGACTGTAGGGTCAAATGCGGTTCACTGTGTCGAGTGCTGCTGAAACATTAACACGGCAGACACATTTCGCCAGGCATGCAGCTAAATGGGATTTGAGATGGCGCTTCAAACACACTGCATGTTGCTTCAACCCCATTAGTGTTCCTAATGGTGATAATGACTGCCCACAAGATGGCTGCCCTCAATGCTTGATGCCGTGGGGCACCTTGATATTATGCAGGGGGTTTGTGTGTGTGTGCGCACGTGCGTGCGTGTGCGTGTGTGTGTGTGTGTGTGTTTTACCCATAGTTCAGGAAACAGTGAGCCAAGGATAAATAAACAGAGACAATGTCAATGTCCTGTTTCCCCGTTTGTCTTCCCTTTCCTCATAATCAGGACATGAAACGTGTGCTCTTCTGAGTTAGCTGTTATCCCAAACACAGAACTGTAGAAACACCATTAACTCACCACTTTGGGAACCATTACTCCAGTTATACTACTAGGTCACGCTTGACGTACAGTAGTCATTTCCACACAGTTGTACTGTTTCCTTCTGTTTTCTGTCTTCTGTGCTGGATCACATCCCTGAGACATTATAGTCATGCTAAAGGATGACTTTTTCAGTGCCATTTCAAAGCCACAGAGCCAGTGTATGATGCGATGTTGTCAACCTGCCCTTGATGTACCGTATCAGTTAATACTCAAACAGAACAGATATGTATGCAGAGAGCACAGCTCCTTCTAAGCAACCAGTGGCTAATACAGTAGTTTTCTTTATGAATAAACAAATCAAATCAAATTAAATTCTTGTTTGACATCACTGCATAAAATGCTTAAATCCTCCCATGTCATTTATACTGTATTTCTAAGCACACTTAACAATGTGCACCCAGATTCAGATGCTCATTTTTCTTTACTACAATATCTCACTGTAGGCCAATGATTTTAAGATACCATGGTGCGTGTTTCATTCACTTGTTTCTCAGTTGAATGAAATGAGCATTCAGCCATATTGCTGTTTACCTCACTGTGGCAGCAGCCGCTCCCTCTGGATATTAGACTGCATTTAGTCTAACCCATTTATTTCATATTCAGTCAGCATCATACCATTAAGCTGATTGTTTTACAGATGGCTGCATGTCACGTTGAAATTGCCTGTGTTGCCTCCAATTTCCTAGACAGATTACGAAACATAAATAAAGAATGACCTAATTTTGAATTGTTTATTCATCTCTAGCATATTAATAATAATCTTTATTTATGTAGCACTTTTCATACAGAATTGCAGTTTGAAGTGCTTTACAGAGAGGGAACAGTTGTGCATAAACAAATACAGAAGTACATTAGACTTGACCATAGTGGATATAATAAAAGGGCCAAGTCAGGGCAGTGATGGAAGGAGAAATGTCAGGAGATACAGTATCAGGAGACACCAGGGAGGCATGCAGGGAGCATCCCCTGTTAGCGGCTTGTGTTACTCAGTCTCAGCATTGGCTGAGGCAGCATCAGAGCTCACGTAGCATCCCTTCATCCTCCCATCGCTCGCTCTCGCTCCCTCACTCTGTCTTGTTTGCTGACCGAGGAAGAGCTTACAGTGGGATTCCTCCTGCGGTAGGCTGGATGACCCGCTCCTCCATCCCCCTATCCTACTCTCCCTGGCTGGCTCCCCCCCATCCCCCGTAACCGCCGCTCTCTCCCCGGGTCTTTTTGGGTGTGGGTCTTGGTCCTGCCGGTTCAAGGGAACTAACTGGGCTCACGGGCGGGAGCGTTCCCTGAATGATGCGGGCTTGCACCTGGAGCCATGGGGTGCGCTGCCAGTACGGTGGTGTTTGAGGGGCTACGCAGCACCCTAGAGAGGAACTGTGGTGGCTATATCTGTAAGGGCGCAGTGGAGCTTCCTGGGCCGGCAGAGACTGAGCGGGCGCAGAGCAGAAGGGAGTCGCGCGTGTGGCCGACACCGAGGGTATTCAAGGTGTGTGTGTGTGTGTGTGTGTGTGTGTGTGTGTGTGTGTGTGCGTGCGTGTGAGAGAGAACTCATTCAAATGCATGCACGTATGTGAAATATATGCACTGGAAGCCAATGCTGAAGAATATACCTAACTTATTATGGTAATACTCAGCATAGGTTGACAGGCCATATGCAGTGTATTGTATGAATGAGCGTTTATGCAATAAATACATGTGTGCAAATGTGAAATATTATAGAAGTATACCTTCTGAACTCTTTTAGGGGGACGGGGGGCTCTGTGGGTGCGGGAAATCAATCAGGGTACCTCATCTGTCCATGGGTGGTCTTGGCAGAGCTTCTCTCCACTCTGTACCAGCCTTATCTCATCCTTCTCCTATATCTTCTCCTGCTGTAGCCAGTGGGTGTGATTTCCTCTCTCTCTCTCTCTCTATAGCTGGATGTGACAGCCTGAACACTATAGGTCGGACGGCCTGAGCGGGGATTTAGGTCATGGGCGCGGAAGCCTCTCCGAGCTCAGAGACGATCTCGTCCTCCAGCGTGGTTCAAATAATCCTCGCAGATTAGGCCATTTGGCACGCTAACCGCGCCGTGATAATGTTACGAGTGAGCGACAGAGTCGTGACGTCTGGCTGTGTATAGAAATGTTTCTTATGGAGCAACTCAATCCAGAATAGGACAGGGATGTTGCTTTATATTTATGTTTGCTGTTTTCTGTGTTTTAATGCACTTTTATAGAATGCTATGAACCAGTGCTTGTGATCACTTGTGATCACCGTGATATTGCTTCACACACATGCACACCTACACACACACACACACACACACACACACACACACACAACGTGCAATGTAACCAGTGGGAGGTTACTGTGTTGTTGTTCTCCTAATGCTGATTACACCAGCCCTTTTCCTTCCTCACATCTGTGCAGTAGATACATTTCAGGAATAGTTCAGGCACAGTAATACACTACAGTGAAGTGAGTGCTGCTATAGTGCCGTCTCATTTGTTGTCCCTCTTTATATTTCCATGAGACAACTGCATTACAGCACTTATTCTTCCAAGAAAACGCTTGCAGCCAAGAGCAACACTGTAAGACAAAAGTGACATGAATGTAGCTGCTGCCCTTATCGTTGGAATGTTGAAAGGAACCTAAAGAGTGATGAAAGATAGAGTGGAGAGAGAGAGAGAGGAGAGTGACCGGTGACGTCGGCTTGGTTCAGGATTAAAGAGCCTTTTTATCAGACTATGTTTGGCGAGTGCTTCTAAACCTGCAATGTTTTCTTTTGCAGTAAACCACATCTAATGAATCTGTTATGTTGTGTTTACATCTGTGTGTTTGGGGAGTTCATTAAATAAAATGCCTAGCTCAACCTGCAAAACGTCAACAAGAATCAGTCAGTAGTACTATACAGTTTAAAGGTTCAGTATAGTCAGCTATTGCAAGCTAATTGTAAGATAATACACTTTTTGTCAAATTCAATATCTTCTGGCATTTCGCTGTCTTACCATTATCTGTGCATGTTGACAAAATAATCAGATACATATACACAGCCGTGGTTCCGTAATAGAAACAAAGAAAGTGGCGAACACTGCTCACAACAACAAAGCCGTTCTACCAGAGTGCTACGCTTTACTTCACAATGAGTTTCAATGTGTGAAGCGGCACCGCAGAGGGATATTTTGATTTGAGCTCGAAGTTAGCAAGCGTTCTGGAGAATGACTGACCCTGCCTTTAATTTACTGTACACTTTAATGCAATTTAAAAGATTCCAAGTTGATTCTTACTATGCAGTACAGTAAATACTGTAGGTTAGTACTGCATCTCACTTATGTCAAACAACAATCAGCGCATGTAAAATGCCAGGATGTGACATTGTTGTTCTTGCCATGATTGTTTCCTCCTTCCTCAGGCCGACGCCCCAACCATCCTCAAGTTGTTCCAGGGAGGCTTTTAGACAGCCAAAGAACTTAGAGGCGTTTCACATTTTCACCTTAGAGACAGGAGGCTATTATCTTGCACACTTAGGCTTGTGTACCTATCGAGAGCTACTGGCAACAGAGGCTACGCTAGCTCTTCTTTCTTTCACCACAGACTCCAGGGCAGCAGTTCTTGTTCCTGAGCTGAATGATGTATGCCTAATTTGTCTCAGAGCTAAAACATCCTAGCGCCATTCTGTCACTTTACAGTACGCCACTGTTGCCATCCTTGATTGTTTATGTTGTGTGACATTGTCTTCTAACCCGTTATTACATCTAGACCTTCTTCTCAGTGGTATTGTGTGCTCACGCCCTCTCATTGTGACTTAGCAGAAGGTATAGTCCAGGGTTAATGTTAACCTGATCGTCCTTAACTCCAGGATACAAAGATATGTCTTACCTGGTGCCTCCCAGTCAGTTCCCTGCAGGGGCAGAGTGAAAGCAGCCTGTCCCATGGGGTGGTGGGTCCTGGTACCGCTGCAGTAGAGCGGAGTAGGAGGGCTTAGGGGTGGGCTGTGTTTTCGTTGCATTCCAGGGCCAGGCTACACCCTGTTTTCCTTCAGGATCATACTGGGAAGGTCCACTGATTACATCCAGCCAGATATGTAACTGCCGAGTCCCGTTGCGGTCCGGTGTTCAGCTTTGGGTGTGGAGGAGATGTAAGAGATGATAGAAGAACACAAACACACTTTGTTTTCGGATGCTCAGATTGGATTTTACAATGTGACATTTAAATCATACAGCAGTGAATGTGAATGTAGACCTGCTGGGATGAAGTCTGCTGAGTACAGAAGGACAAGAACAGACACTAAGTCACAGACCAACAAAGAACACGTGCGGAGAAGCACTTTGACACTTAACACTATATTCTGAAGACATTGTTTCACATTTCAGTGTACCATGACAAAATAACAAGAAACACCATTCCCCAAACCAAGCCAGACATACCCCGTCCAGGGCGTATCTGGGGTGCGCACCGGCAAGGTGCAATGGGGGAGGAAGGTCACCTCCCCTGGGTACACCTCCCGACATTACATAATCCCTGTTTTCTGTCCCATAATTACAAGTCTTTATTCTTTGTACATTGATGAATTGCTCAGTGAAACCCAATAATAAATAGAAACAGATGTAGTGGGAGTGAAGATATTGTAGTTTCTAGTTGTCAACATCACAGAGCCTTACAAGACATTGCTGAAGATATTAAAGATAATAACTAGTCACTTGCAGTCCCTAATACGTGTGCCACCATTTAACTGCATTTAACTCCTTTGAAACAGTTCGCATATTTGTTAAATACTGCCTAGAATAATCGAATCTAATGTGTATTTGTTGTATGCAGTGTTTCAATCTACTTTAGTTTTAAAATGTAAACAAGAACAAGGGGGTGGGGGAGCTTGTATGTAAACGCATGTGTAGTTATACGGTAAGCTGTCAGTCATCTGGAAACACAGATGACTGACAGGCAGCTACTTACAGTACATACGACTTTAAAGTAATCTGTGTTATAGTGGTAGATGAGCTGCTATAGGTTGGATTCCATAAGGTCCTGTGTATAAAGCACATCAGGTTTGTCTGTGCAGTCAAAGCCACACATTCTCCCATTCACACACACCGGTGGTGATTGCTGTCGTGCAATGTGCCACCAACCCCCGGGAGCAGTTAGGGTTAGATGTCTTGCTCAAGGACACCTTGACACTTGTAGTTAGCCGGGATCGAACCAGTGACTTTTGGATCACCTGTCGCCCCGCTCTACCCACTGCACCACTATCGCCCCCCAATGTTGCGTGCCCGCTGTTGTTCCCTGTGACGTGGGAGTGGCACATATGCTATTAGAATATACAGCCCACAAAAAAAGAAAATCTTTTTTATGTTGAATCTGCTTGTTTGTAACAACTGTATTTATCCCTGACAGTGAAACAGTTATAAATAAGTGCTTCACTTTGACTCATGTTTCCTGAATATGAGTCGTTTGAAACTAACAATACATGTGTATTTTAATTACTTACTTACTTTGAGAGGATTTAGATTTTTACTGCATTGTGGACTTGAAGGTGACCTAATGTTCCTGATCGCCCTGGAACTGGGTATCCAGGGAGTGTGATGTGGTAAACAAGCGAATGTCTTCAAGGGATAACTGATAACGCTGACCTCTGGATATGTTGTTGAGTAGGAGGCCTACTGTGCTTATAAAAGACAAGTATGTATATCACAAATCAGAGCCAATGTCCAAACAAGATCAACAGACGAAGGCTTATGATACATTTTAAAATGGCATATACAAACCTGACCTTACATTTTTATGGGGGGGGGACGACACTGGCCTATAAGGTGATGTTTACAATTGAGTAATATCACAGCATGTAATTCAGCATTGTGTGCGCATGTGTGCGTGTGTGTGTGCATGTGTGTGTGTGTGTGTGTGTGCGTGTTTGTGTTTGTTTGTGTGAGTTTAAAGGCAGTGCAGACGGGGCTCATCTCTGACAGGAAGAGTGTGTAATGACTCACATTTCTGCCTTGAGGAAAACGAGCGCTTTGCTCAGCAGTGGCACCACAGCTCTCCATACTGGTATTGTCCCTAGCTGGGAAGCTTGAGGGTGTTTATTCAGCAGCCAGACAGTGTTTGCTAGAGGTTGGGGTGGGGGAAGGGGGGTTAAGCTTTACAATAGGCACTTAGCAGTGATGTACCAGGGGTTGACTATGGTCCTATGGTGGAAGCAGCTGTGTAGATCTCCTGGCACCTCCCCCTCTTGGCGTTACACTGACAGGTGTGGAAAGATAACATCCTCCCCCCTAGTGGGGCCCACCGGAGGAATCTGTCTGAGGAGGGGGGGTTGAAGGCATTGCTGTAAGGTGGGTGTGTGCGAGGGGGGCACGTGTCACCCTGAAATGTCCCTCAAGCAACAAATGATCAACAAGCATGCAGGCTGCTAGTACATACACAGACATACTGCATGTCATCTGCACCAGCACTGCCCCTGTGGTTGCTAGCATACTGTACAACATATCTCACGTGGCCAAGCTACTGTGCCATCATGCTCTGTGACTGGCTGGAGATAAAATCATATTATTAATATGACATGTTGCCCATAATCGCCCAGGGGATTACCAGCTATGACCTGTGTGTGGCGCTGCTGTGTGAACAAGATGCTATTGTTGGGAGATTGGGTTTGATTGTTTAAACACGCCACACAAATGCATGTGTGTCCATTGTTGTCTCTCATGCTCTATAGCCTGCTGCTGATGTGGACGTGAAAGCGGCCTCTTGTTTCGTGAAGGTGTGGTGGACAGTCCCTGCCCTGGTCAGACTGTAATGCTTGAGGAATGTATGTTTTGTGTGCCTTTGTCAGCCCTGTGGCATTGTGCAGGTGGACGATGCGGGGATCAGATAACATCAGTGTGTGTGTGTGACTCCCCAAAGCAGACCAGCTGAGTGTACTGTAGGAGGGGCATGCATGTTTGCAGCCTGGGTGTGAGTCCAGGGCTCTCTCAGAGCAGTTTGAGAGGAGGGCGCGCATGTGTGTGTGTGTGTAGGTCTGTCTCTCTCTCTCTGTGTGAGAAGGAAGACAACAGGAGAAGCCTTCTCCTTTGACCCGTATCCCGTAAGTCTTCCCCCTTTGGATATGCTGGCTGTGTGTTTCTCCTTGGAATCCGCAGAGGAGACATCTCGCCGCAGCCGTTGACAATGCAAGGACGGGCCAGCAAAGCCGCTAAGAAGGAGCTGGTCATAGAGTCTCCGCAGCAGTACAAGAGTTTGTCTGCTGAGGCGGAGGTAGACACAGTGCCACAGGTGGTGGTAAGTCAGTGGAGGGTCTAGTACTGTACTGCAGACTACATTGCTCAGTGTTCAGTGTGGTTGTGTGCTCTTTGTCTCAGGCACCAGGCTGATTTAGAAGAACGTGTTAATGTTACCTGTACGCCATAACGGACAGCCACTGTCATAAAGTGTTAAAGCAGGTGACTCTAGCCTCTGTGCAGGAAAGCTTTAGAACTTTTATTGATCGTTGATTATGCAAACTATATACTATATGTGGTATTTTAGCAGATTGTCATGCTAGATCGAGTCATTGTAGACAGTAGCCCACTGGATAAACTGGAATCTTAATAGATGGCGGACTATTGGACGTGACTGGTAAAAAGGAGAGAGTTGTCAACGGTTTATTACACTTGTAAAATCTTGTAAAAAGGTTTAATTTGGCTCAAAAGTCAATGAGTTACTGTATAACCACTGTGGATAAAGACATTGTGCACTGTGGTGTTGCTACAACAGCCAAGTAGCAGAAGTAGCAAAACATGAAATATGTCTGTGGGTCCACAACACAGGACTATTGTTTCAGGCTGAGAGAGAATCCTGTTGGAAGCAATGGGAGAGATGACAGCCCCAGCCCAGTGAAACAGCTGCTAGACCACTGTTGCGGGACTCATAGTCATGAATGTGTCTGTTTAGCTTTTAGACATTTTGTTTAACTGTACGATTAGTTGTTTCACCATTGGTTACAGTGTTTTTATTTGTACACTACATTTCTAAGTGCCTTATCGGCACCACTTTAAAACTGAAGTGATATTGTATTCAAGTACAGTAACCTTTGTAACCAACAGTTTCCAACCGACCCAGCAGGTGAGTTAACACAGTTCATAGTTTAGTTTAAGGTTGGACAAAGGTTGGCCTGTTTATGGTCAGTTCCTGCTTGTGAATGGGCATGTTATCTTATCCAGTGTGTAATGTGCGGTCGGCTGCTTTCCTCTGGTTAGTAATAGTGACATAAGCATCTTCAGTGCTGATGTGGATAGCGGTTATGTGGTGAACAGTTCAGCCTCAAGTCAGGAGGGTTTGGGAATCTACTGTATCACTGTTGACAGAACAACAACCAAGCACCGGTCAAATCCTGTCATGCCCTAATACCTCATCTGTTTCCATTGAAGAGATTTTGAGTAAACTGTACCCTGTTTTTGTAGTGTGCAACCAAAATTCAAATAAGCTTTGGTACTTTTTCAAACCAAAACAGCAATGTTTTTGTACTGCTACTGTAACGTCCAGACACAAACTTAGAAGTGTGCCTTTAATCAATATATCCTGTAGCAATTCACTTTAGATAGGTCTCTTCTTAGGAATGTCCCACAAAACAAACTCTCTTCCTGGTTCTCTAGACTACTGTTATACAGTATTGTACAGCAGGTGTGTTCGGTAGTGTGTCTTAGGGCACAGGTTGCATAATGATGCTCAGTCATGTGTCGTTTACGGTGTTGTTTAGGGCTTAGTCTTAACACTGCGTCTACAATAGACTGTCATCTGGCGCCAAGCACACCAACCACTTTGTGATCACAGTGATGTAGAGATCTCAGCAGAGACGCGCACGCACCCACACACGCACCCACACACACACACATTTACAGACATAGCTTATTGGTCTGGACTGTTATGTTCCACAGGTCTTTAATCTTTTGCTCCTGCCTCACTGGACCTGTCTGCGTGCATTTAAGCTTTCTTTCTTTGGTTTTCTTTCTCAGTCTCGATCCTATTTTCTCCTCTACAGTATATCTTCCTCTTGTGAAATAGCTTTAGCTCTTGTCATTCACCACATGCCCACCATATTCCATCATGTGTGTTCACAAGATGGCAGACATTACGGCGACTCCATATCACCTGTCCGCTCCTTGTCCCGGGTGAGACGGGTGAGGAGACACCAGAGCCGGTCCCATGTGTCAACAGTATCAGGCCTTGTGTTGTTAACAAGGCAGCTTGTTGCAACAGAATGCTAAAAGTGGGTCGTTATCCAAGCCTCTCCCTCTGAGATCACGCTGGAGTTATCAGACCCAGATGTGAAGGCAGTGTGCGAGCTGACCACCCTTTATCGCACACTTCAGCAGGCAGTATTGCTGGCTGTACTAGTGAGCTAACGCTGTATGTATGTGCTGTCCAGCCTTGGCAAATGACTTACTGGCTCCGTAGGATGACATAACATTATATGACCATTATGCCGTGATATGATACAGTACACCTATAAACGTTACATTTGCTCTTTCTGCAATTTCATATGGATTATTGTGTTAGAAACAACAGTAATACATGGTCCCTTTCAAAGACAATCCATATTTGTCCAACGTTGTTTACAAAACAATTCAGAGGATTATAGGTTGTTTTCCGATATATAGATATCAGCAGGCCTAAATCCTCATGTTTCTTGGGCCAACTATAGATCAAAAGATGGAAGCAGCGAGACATATTTAGTATGCTGTGAAGCTTAACAGGACCTTGTTGGTGCTGTATTTAATTAAAGGGTAGAACAGTATTGTATTGCTGGAGTGCTGTTTTTCCCTGTGACGTGTGCTGGCTGCAACAGCCGGGTGAGCTCATTACAACCATCCCAGCATCGAGGCGGATGTGCTCCGCTAAAGGGCGGCTGGAGTGTGATGGCAATTTCTGTAAAGTAAATGCTTTTACCAAGCTCTTCTTATTAAGCCATATTTATGATTCTCCATGGAGAAGACCAGCGGCTGCAGTCAACCCAAAGACTGACACACTGACTGATAACAACGCTTTCTGTTCTCTGCCAATATATATACAGTAGCCTGTTGACTCTTTGCATATGACCCTTAAATGACCTGGTCCTAAGACAGATCAATCAGCTCAATAATTAGCCAGTGCACAGACCAAACCCCAGTGGCAGTTTGAAACAGCATTCAGCATCAGCGTTGTAACCATGTCTTATCTGAAAACAAAGTTGTCTGGCTCAGTTGATACTTATTGTTGATACACTAATTCAAAGACAACATTGCCAGTTAAACATATTCACCTTTGTGCTTACAGATTATTCATAATGTGATCAATGAGCTAAACTAACATTTCCATAACAGCAGCCTTCATGGGCTATTATTCATGGTGTAAGAGATATCATCTGTTAGTAGGCTAAAACTACATAGCAGATTATCAAAGATACTTTTACTGTTTCCATTGTGTGTAGGTGTTGTGCGTCACCTATCGCGTGCTGTGTGTGTCAATGTGGAATCATTTCTGAGTGTGCTGCATTTGTGTCCATTTAGCTTAGCAGGCCAAATCATCAGACTACAGTATCGTATTAGCTAGAGTTTAACCTGTGCAGAGATACAATCCTGCTTAGGTCTGGCTGTCTCCTGTTATTACATCTGTGGTTCATTTAGATGATGGGCTCAAATCGGTCAACTTAACCCTGGAGAGCACTGCACCGGTATCGCTTTCACCAGCTTTCCTTCTTTGCGCTGTTGAATGCGGTCTTCACTTTACAACTATGGGATAGGGTCTGTTTTTATTTTTGCCTGGCCAATATATGAATAATTATAAAACAGACAAGAGCTCAGTAGATTGAAAAATACATTATACAATGTTGATACAATTGGAAACTTCTCTCTAGTAAGTTTATAGGGTTTAAGGTTCCTAAAACTTTGTTGCAAATTATCACATTTCCAAATTGGTGCTCTTTCAGCAAACAATAGCCCTAGCCCTTCTTATTACTTTTCAATCTAGTAAATGTGTGAAATATTTATATATAAATAAACATAATGGTCTGACGCACAGACATGTTAATTGTGACTTTTTCCCGCAATAATAATGAGTGTTTCCCTAATAACATATGCAGATTTGACACATCCCTTGTGGAGGCGGTCCATGCCATCCAGTGTCATCCAGTGTGTTACAGCTGTTGTCTGTGTTCCCCAGGTAAAGCCCAAGGTGATCGAGCCACTGGACTATGAAAATGTCCTGGTGCAGAGGAAGACCCAGATCCTCAGTGATGTCCTCAGAGACATGCTACAGTTTCCCCTGGAGGACTTCCAGGTGAGTTTCACACATACACACACCGCACCAACCAGCAACAGAGATTTGGTATTTTGTTAATTCATTAATATTTACAAATTACACTCCCAAAGGTTTTAGATTAGACAAAGTGTCATCCGGTAGGTCAATGGGTAGGACATGAAGGTTTCATTGTGAATGGTATATCGGTCTCATATTCAATAGTGTTAGAAGGCACATGTTCCCTTAATGCCAAACAATTTCAACAGCGTGACCTTTTATTCTTAATGTAGCCTACTGTACGTACGCATGTCAGTGAAGTCATTGGAAGAACTTCCCTCCTGATTCATATACAGTCGGTGGTAGGATAAATACTGGCCAATGGCAGATCATTTTCTCATATAGACCATCCAGTGACTTGCCATATACTGCTGTTTACAATCTAACCAATATCATCTACCACATTCACGTGTGGTAGATGATCGCATCTGTTTAATGGGCTCATTGTGCTCCCTGTGTTGTGATAGAGTAGGGGTTAACTCCAGCCCCATTTAACAGGACACAGTGCAGCTCAAACTTTCCTCATGTACAGCGGCAGTGAAGATGGAAACTGAAATGGAAATCTGGACCCGCACTCTAGTTTCAGGAAGTGAGACCATGTTGAAAGATGTTGTTAACAGTAGAAATGAGTCGTATTGTATATTCTCTAATCTGACCCTGCTTTAGACTGTCTCACATTCTAGAGATTTTACATAGACCGGGATTTTACCATCAGCCCTAGCTCCATTCGAAGAAATTATGTTTCACAACAAACTGCTATGACTATACCATCTGGGATAAAGAGTTAGATAGTGTGAAGGGATATTTTGAGAAAATGCCTGTCCAAAGCAAAATGATGTACTCTTACAATCAGGCCAGCAAATAGACATAAAATAGTCATGCTTGTGATTCAACATCTTGCAGCATAGAGCAAAGAGAAATCTGCAACCAATTTGAAGTGTGATCTTTCCTTAATGAGATTTGAGGCTGCTGCAGAGAAAGGCAATGCATCTCTAAGCATTACCTAAAGGCTGTCACGGCCTGGCAATCGAAGTTCTTACTGACACAGCCAAGCAACCTTGACTTCGTCTCCTCGTGCTTTTCCACTGCTATTCCACATGCTACTTTGTCTGTGACATACCAGCCTTGAGCCTCAGTCAGTGCTGTTGTCAGGGGTTTATATGTTTAGGCCTCTCCACTTGTTCAAACACGGTTTTAATCTACTTCTGCATCAAGGTTCCTTTGATGGCATGAGCTCATAAGAGAGGTACTGTACAGCTGGCTGCACACATATAAAGTATGTAGTAGTTGATGCTAATCTCATCCAACGCAGGCAGAGAACGCTTGTCTAATCACAGTGCTTGTCAGCTGGCACAAATCCTGTTTGTAATTTTCTCGGTGGTACTAGGAAGATCCCATGATCAGTTCCAGAGACTTCCATTGGTGCATTTTCTTGTTAAAGTCAGGGTAATTCATTTTCAAGAACACTTGCTACCAATATCTCTCCGCGCATTAGCGTCCAGTCCATACTGTGTAGAAATTTGTAGAAGTATCAGATTATTTTTTTCAACATGCACAGAGTAAACTAGTGAAATGCGAGTAGCTATTGTGGGTGAATATAGCCTACTCTCATTTCATCTTCTGGGTAATGTGTTCAGGATGGACCAAGAGCCCTCCCATTGCTGCTCAATTCAGCCTGTCACTGACAGGTTAACAGTCTTACTGAGGTTCAGTCAGCTGATTTGTCAGTGGGGCACAGAAGAATGTTCTTACATTATTCCTCTTCCTGTATTAGACACACGCACACCCACATGTCCTAAATATGAACACCTGCTGTCTGTAAATGTGAAATAGGGTGGTAAGTGAACACGTGGTACCATCTATGGAACTCCTCTTGTTAGAGGGCCACATGTATCTCCATGGTGCCTTGTAGCCCATTTTACATGCTTCCTGTTGCCCGCTTCCTCGCTCGCTCTTACCTCCCACTTCTGGTGCTTAGATTCTAGACATTCCCATCTGCCTGCAGGAAACCTGGCTGGTGGATGGGAAGAGTGCTCCATTGTTTTTGTTGTGGTTGACACGACCTAGCACTTAGCCTCACAACACATACACACACACGCTTCCAGTCCAGGAAATGGGACGTTTCACCGTATATATTATTATATTCACTGTAAAATCTGATCTTATGTTGCTGTTTTTGATTTTGTTGCTCAGTCTAGTTAAGATGATGTGCTTTTATTCTTTATTATGTAATGATAATTACCAAAACAGACATACTGTAATGGTGGAGTTGCCCACAAGAATCTTATGGATATGTCACCATCTTGAATCATTAACTTGAATCATTTCCACGGTTCCTGTCGAAAATGCTTTACTGGAAGTTAGATACAAAGGCATGGTATTTCCGTTATAATTTACTGTTGGAGTCGATCCATTAGAGGGTTTTAAAAGGATTTGAGGCAGCAGTGGAGCTTAGGGTTTGTTATTGTTTGGGTTTTTTTTTTGTTGATGCAAATTGTTTCTCTATTCTGCCATGGGAGGCATAACATCTCTGCTGTGGTCTTTGGTTTCTGTTTTCTGTTCTTTGAGGTGAAGTTCTTTCAAACCCAGTGGACCTGAACGATAGAAAGGACATATTCCTGAAACGCTCCCTTTGATTGTTCTTGGTTTAAGTTAGATACTATGTGACTGTACAGCTCCGTGGAATGAAGGTCGTACTATCTAAGATCAACCACGCCTTCCCAGACCAGTCTACCGCTCATCCTTCTTTATGTCGAGTACAAGATCTAGATTAATGTAATGCAAAGCACACAGTAGGTGATTCATAGCACACAAGTTAGTCACAGACGGGAAGCTATCCCATCCCATCCCATCTGAACCCCATCCCCACTCCCCTGTCTGTCTGTCAGTCAGTCTATCTATCTTGGAAATGCAATGCTTAAATGTTTGCTGTTTTACACACTGCAGGTAATGATGCCAATTTGAGCTTTAAATCAGCTCTGCAAAAATAGCTGTGGCGGCCATTAATGAGAGCAGGTTTTTAAAGGAAGCCATTAGTGGAGCTAAGGTTCCAGTGGCTCCGCGAGCCCTGTACACCAGTGGGAGAGGAGCCAGGCTTTGGGTGTGTCTGCATGTCCCGGGCCTCGGCATTATGGAGGAGCATCCTGCCTCCCTCCCTCGCAATTGCATCCTCCCCCATGCAAACCTTCAGTGGAGGCAGAGTGCAGTCACGTCCAGCTGAGAACACATGCTGTAGTGCTGGGAAAAGGTTTCATGCTTGAGAAATGTATCCCTTGTTGAGCTCCCACTTCACCTCACACATTAAGACACATCTTTCATGGTTTTAAATGCATCCACCTGTCTTCATTTGATCTACAGTGCAGTAATTGTTACATAAACCCCTTGTTCTGACCTGCAGATTTCCACATTAAGACGCCAAGGAAGAACCCTCTACTCTACGGTGCCTGAAAATGCAGAGAAAGAGGCCCAGAGTCTATTTGTTCAAGAGGTAAGGTCACGATAGAAATCATCACCACTGAACCGAACCTTGTGTTCTGTGCAATAAATGGCTTTATGAGTTTATGAAGCTGTTCATAACAGTTGGTGACTGTAATTGTTTTTGGAGCATGCTGCAGTCGACAGACTTTAATGTAAGGCCAGGTTGTGACCATGTCATTAGTCTGCGAGCAGACATAAGCAAACCTTAGGTTTATTAATCTCAAACCAAACAGCCACCATCTCACTTAGCAGATTCTTAGTAACAGGGTAGTTTTTTTCTGTTTTTTTTGTCAGGGCTTATTGCAGTAGGCAGTCAACTGCACTACCTAATTCATCATCTGCTGATACCAGGCGTTATCATTTCTACAAGACTGAGAAATGATAAATACAATTTATTTCTATAGTTCACAGACCTATCAAACCTCTGTTATGTTTCTTTAGACACTTGTTTGTAGTAGTGCTTGGCTGTGCATGCAGAGTCTTAAAGCTTTCTCCTTTAGCTTCACACTGCTCAAATGGTTCAGCTGTGTGTCAGGGTGATCGGTTGAGTTGATGGATTAGCACTGTTTTCACAAAAATTGTTTCCCCCTGACCTGAACCGTTGCTTCCACTTCTGTATGTGTGCACTGTTCTCACTCTAGTCTATAAACTAGAGGCCAGCTGGCTACTCACAGGTCACCTCCTGTACCAGGTCAAGGGTCAGCATCCTCTCTTGAGTGTAGTATACTGTAGATACCATTTCTGTGTTTTGACTGTGACATCACCGGCACAGCATTGAGATGGGCGCAGCAAGACTCTCGCTGTTTCTCTTCAGCTCCCCTGAACAGATTGTATTTGATATCATTTCTTGTAAACGGCACACATTTCTATATACCAGTGTGTTATATATCACCCCTGGCTCTAACAATGAACAGATGTCTTCTTTCCAAGCAGGGGAGGTACTGTAGGGCCTTAACACACCCCCGGTTTGTGTTTTGCATGCAGTGTTGCAATATGCGCACACGACCTTACAGATAAGATATCCGAACTAATCAGAATACAAACAAGAATAGTTACAGTAATTACAGTTTAAATATAAAGTGGAATCATTTTTAAACCATTTTAAGTACCATGGAAAGCTTTCATTTCTGTATTTGCTCAGATCAGAGATCCCTTTGCTTCTTTCCAGCAGTCAAGCCAAGCTGATTTGATTATAATTGATTGATTTGATTGGCTATAATCATGCTGTAAGGCTGTATTGGTTTTAAAGAGAAAACAAAAGCATAAGTTAGAATAGCCCCAGTTGAACAAAGTGTGTGTGTGTGTGTGTGTGTGTGTGCTGTAGTCCTTTTCGAGAATGATTTGTAATTCAAAATGTCTCTTTGTCTTCTGTCAGTGCATCAAGACATACGTCTCAGACTGGCATGTTGTCAACTACAAGTATGAAGACTATTCTGGGGACTTTCGGCAACTTCCGAAGTAAGTCGTTTACAGCCACAACACAATCCTCCATTTCCGGTTTTTGGTTGACATCTCTATATGCTGGGCAAGTAAAAACACCTACCAATATGAAAAACATTGATGCCAGACATTTCACATGCACACACACTTTGGCTTTGTCACCTGGTTGACTATTGAAGAGGTGTGTGATCGCAGGCTAAGGAAACACAGGCGAGAATGCTTTGCTACCACAATAGCCTGCTTCCTTTTTACGCCACACTGGTGATTCTAGGGCTCCAACCCATAAGGAAGCTGCCTATTGTCATTACCTGTAGGCTATTCCATGAAGTCTTCACTGCCATTGTGTTGGAGTGTCTTTGATGCTGCCAGTGACCTTGGCTCTGTTATTGTTTTCATGCGGTGTGCTGTTGCTTTGACTTATTGGAAGTGGAAACAATGCAATGCAGTTGTCCTGATACAAATTAATGTTTATCTTGGGTATATTTCCAGCGTGACCTATAGACACATCTCTATAGACAGTCCAGTGGTTACATTAGCTAGTGCCACTGGAATTTATACTGTATTAATCTCTGTATTTCAAGCATACTCTTTTTTTTAAGGTTATTCTAATAGAAACCAAAACAGGGAACATATATTATGATTTAGTCCAAATAAGTGTGTATAGTATTTGTAACTAACTGTGATCTGCTTCTCTTCTTCGAATAATTTATTTTCAATTTATAGTTAATTAAAAAGGTCAGATTTCATATGGTTCACCTGAAACAGATTTTATAAAATTGGTTAACTTTTTACATAATAAATGATAGTTATTATTGGATTTCATGTGTTGTCTGACTATGTTTACTATCTTTATAATACATACAATACACTTCATACACTGTATTTTAAGATATGCTATTCTATTTTTACAGCAAAGTGTCCAGACCAGAAAAACTGGCCGTCCATATTTTTGAGGTGGATGAAGATGTTGACAAAGATGAGGTGAGCTATTGTGCAGCATATGTCACCAGTCTCCAGCAGTTTTTAAGTCAAATTTACTTCATAAGCAAACCCATCATCAATCACTTAAACAGAATTATTCATTGTGTTTTAGCATACATTGTTTTCACAGATGCTCAACCACTTTTATGGATCTATTTTTATATTCCACCGTATCCAGTAATAGACCTCACCAGACATATGTCATTTTCGCAGGTGCCCATCATGCCCGTATAAAGAGTACTGGGTCTAAGCAATTTTCCCTACGAGAAAAATGTATGGGGTTTTTCAATATTCTCCCCTACCGCGGTCTGTGATTAACTAATTTTTAGCAAATTTACCAGTTTTGTCAAAGGCACATATTCTCACTCAATTACGAGATCGCTAAGTAGGTAATGTAAGCATTTCGCAACATGCAAGCTAATAACCCCTATACTGTAGGCCGTCAAGCATCCCTGAACAATGTGCTGTCGTGTGAAAGGCCTGCACTCATTGTTCAGATGAATCATTATAATGGAAAGGCTATAATTATGAGTGTTGTCCTGTGGTTGATGAAAAGTGTGTTCTCTGGAGTATGTGGTGATGGTAGGTCTTCACGGCCACAGTGTGTCCTGCTCAACCTTACGCTTTGAGCTAATGAAAGATCCTGCTGAAATCACCTCTTCCCCTCTGGCTTTCCGGGTTTCTGTCATTCTATAGCAGGCTGTTTGCTACACAGTCCCGCTAGGGACTTTGCTTCGACCTTGTTTTGTACAGATGTTAGGCTACATGAAAACAGTGGGACTCCCCACATTCTTAGATTGAATCGCTTTACATAACCTTGAGAAGTTTAAACAATAGCAAATACTCACTAGATTGTGCGTTGAGTGTCATGTGATGCGGTTTCACTTGTCTGGTTGTTGTTTCGGTAAAGTGAGTTACTTGTCAGTATTTGCTTTACCCTCCCCACAATCATTTTGTCTAGCTAGTTGGAGGTCAGATGGAGTAAACCCAGATTTGTCTGGGTCTCTGATGTGAGTTGTCTAGACAGTGATGTGAAGTAGCAGCTTCTGAACCTCTCCAGACACTGTTAAGAAGGTCTGCTAAGATGAACTGGAAATATGCTAACTGCTGCCAACACCTTTTACAGCCTTGTTACTTGACTAATGGAAAGATATTATGCTGGACAATGGCGTCTTGAATACCCATTTACAGCTGGCAGTTTCAGTGGTGTCTGGGAAACAGTTCTTCACTAATATTCATTTGGACGTGGGAAGCAATCACTCTGGACTCTCCTGAAGCTGGTTTAAACCAGAGCCAGACTTCAGAGGTATCACCCTGCATCATATCCCTGGGTTACTTTGCTAATTTGTTTATTTACATGGATCCTTTTGAGCTGACAGTTCGGAGACAGTAGCCAATGTAGCCATATGTTTCCTCATGCTTGATCTCTGAATGAGATGATGTCATGCTGTTGAATCTGAGATTTGCATGATTATAAGCAGGGTTGGGAAGTAACTGATTACATGTAATCAGCTACATGTAACTGATTACAAAAAACAATAACTGTAATCCATTACAGTTACCAGAAAAAATAGTGGAATCAGTATTAAAAAAAAGTATTAAACAAGTTTAAAAAAAAACCTGTTGATTAATTCTAGGACTACTTTCAAATGTAAAATGGAAGTTTAAGAAAGTTGCATAATATAATTAGCTGTTCTCTAATCGCTAATGGAAACGAAGTCCTACTTTAATCTGATCCCCTGAGCAACATAAATGGTCACAAAAATAAAAAGATTTGGCTCGGCCATGTATTTAATTGCTTTGGAGGACATTTCAAAGAACAATGTTTAGGTGTAAAGTAATGGAAAGTAATCATATTATGTTACTAAATGTATGTAATTAAAAAATGACGGTACTGATTCTAATAATGGTCAGGTAACTAGTAACTATAACGGATTACATTTATAAAGAAACCTGCCCAGCCCTGACCATAGCATGGATTGGGTCACGGTGCTGCGGTGAAGATGGACATGTTTGTTTGAGCTCATGGTCATACGTTGTTTAGTTTTGTCCTGGCTCTCCGTCTAGCATTATGGGGAGCCAAACAATACTGGTCTTTCAGTGATCCCACTCCGCATACAGTATGTCATGCAGCAATGTTTTTGAATCGTAATTTAGTTGCTGAATCCGTGTGTTTGTCTGTGCAGGACACAGCTTCTCTAGGTTCCCAGAAAGGTGGGATCACAAAGCACGGCTGGCTGCACAAAGGAAACATGAACAGTGCCATCAGTGTCACCATGAGGGTACGGGTTTGTAGCAATGTAGCTACAATATATATATATATATAGATATATACTGTATGTAGTAATCTTTGCCACTGAAGGAAAGTACTGGTAATTCTTTTGTCAGTCCTCTCACTGGCTGTCCTCTCTGTCATGCACCTCAAGTAATAGCTTTAAGCAACCTGCAACCTGACAGAAATTTCTATTTGCATTAGTAGATCAAAAACATCTTGCTAGCAAGCTTATCTTTGTAGCTAACCAAATGTTAGTCTAGCTTTTGTCCAACCAGCAATATTCTAGCTTTAAGAATTTGGTTTTAAATCTGTTTTCCTCTCAATGTTTCAGTCTTTCAAGAGAAGGTATTTTCACCTAACCCAGCTTGGAGATGGCTCCTACAATCTAAACTTCTACAAGGATGAGAAGATATCTAAGGAACCCAAAGGAACAATATTCCTGGATTCATGTATGGGTGTGATTCAGGTACAGTAAAGCCTTAGAAATTCCCCCGTGATCTATGGCGAAACAACACTGATATAATATATATAATATATAAATATAATAATAATATAATAATATAATATAATATAAACCCAAAAAGATATTTGTAAAAATATGTTTCCCACAGTGACCCGTTGTTTCGCGCTACAATGTGTTTAGAATATCTTCAACATGCAGTAAGTGACACTATAGCAACAGGGACCTGCTGCAGAAATGTCTGCTACAGTGTCAATCTTGGAGACCCTCATTCGCTGACGTGAAACTTGATCCCTCCCATTTTTGCTCCTTCTGCTCCTGAAGCAAGGTGCTTGTGCATGTCAATCCTCCGTGCACTTTGCATCGGTCTCACAATCAATAGCACATGTTAGCAGCGGTGTGCGTGTGCCCCGGACAGACAGGATGCATCACTGTTTGTCTGAAGCCCTGACCAAGCACTCAGATGACAGGAATCCAATTTTGAAAATGGAAGCGGTTACGAGAACCAGAGCTGAGGAAGGGTGAGCGTTGTTGGACCAAAGATGTACCCAGATGTTGTGGGAAGGTCTCAGGGAGGCAGGTTAGGTTGTGACCTCCCATCCCAGAGGTCATTAACCTGGTCTCCAGCCAGTAGTGCCCTTTAGTTCCCAGTAGGGCTGGTGTGGTATTGTAATGGATCTCCTGGAGCAGTCCAGTTTAACAGATGTACAGTACATGTCACTCAACTTGAGAAAATCATTGGAGTTTAAACATCTCATGCATAAAACAAGTTTTGATCAGTGTATATCAATAGTTAAGGAAACAGCACTATTGTATTTTATCAATACTACTCGCATTATAACACAATGATCTCTGTCCGTTGCTCTTGAGCTTGGATAGCTTGTTGCAGTGCAAGATAATGTGTCTCAAACTCACTGCCATGGCAACTGCACTAGGTGTGGACCTGCAGCTCATTAGCTTCAGTCATATTATGTGAAGTGATGCCATCCTTCTACGCTTTGTTACAGAGCCAGCCCACACTCACACATATGCACACAAAGGCAATTATGGAACGCTATTTGCATGCTATTTTTGTCTCTATAATTAATTTTTAATTGTTCACTGAAGACACATGGGTCTGACACTGGTTTTCTGTTGTATAGTTTGTTAATTGAGATTTTCTTTCATTCAACTTTGTCCTCTAAGTGACCAGTCCTTTAGACTGGGACAGCTGTTAGTATTTCCATTACGCCCTCTCCTCCGAGACATCTGTGGACATTCTTTTTGACCCTACTTACTATTGTAACCCTTCTGTTAAAGGCGTTTAACATCTGGGGCCATTTAGCCTTGTCTCCAGCCTTGTCCTCCTTCCAACTGTATTTTGCTGGGTTGCATTTGTGCTTAGGGTTATTTGTCATTAAGTATATTACAATATTTACAATAATGTGTTGTATAGGTTCAGGTTGAGCAATGTTCATGGTAAATTTTTAACTTAGCTCCTATTTCATACAGTGTAATGGTATTTCCAGCATAACTATTTAGAGAATTCATACTTGAAGACTTCCTATACACCATGCCTCATGTTTACTCAGCCACCCTGGAGATGATAAGTCTTCATTTCCATAACTCCCACTCTGCCTCCTCAACAGTTTCGCCACCCCATATAACAATTACCAAGACACAAACATAAACAGAGATGACTGCCCCTGTCTCTTTATTGATGTCTCACTGATTATTTATGATCACTACTGTATAAACAACAAGACTTCAGGGTTTTGGCAGTGGGCGGACAATTCTGTACTTTATTCAACAACTATTGTTGTACATCAGATGAGATTAGATGAGATACTGTGTATGAAATACCTTGTTAATTTTATACAATTTAATGAGAGTCCATATTTCATACTAAACTGATATGGATAAAGCACATTGGAAAAGCAGTTCATTTTTCATTTATAATCATGCTCTCGACGACTGAGAACTGCAGCGCTATCATAGCTTTGATATACTGCAGACCCAGAACCTATTAGTTTCTAAAAGAGTTGCAGTCTATGGCAGCAAAGGTTTATGTGGGATTTGTCTTCCACATCTGACACAATAAAAGGCAACACACTTTTACCAGATTGTGTCAACAGAGGTATACTTTATGTACAGTAGAGTATATTATTGCTGAAAAACAGAGTTTACTTGCAATGTGTGCACACATCACTTAAACAGCTTTGTTTTACCAGTTTTATTTAGAGAAACATGGTTGGGTGAAGTGCAGAGTAGGTCTGCTGTGCCTGCTATCTTTCCTTGAAAGGGAGGATGTTTTCAGTAGTTCTTAAAAATAAATAATACAACTAAGTGTTTTCTACCTTCCACAGACTTTGGGGGAACTTTTGGAAGTTAACTTTGGAAAGTGACTTGGAACATTCCTGCTGTGTTCACAAAACTAAACTTAGCCAATCTCTGAATATCCACAACTTGGCACAAACGCTACCACCAACTCTTAAATAGCATATCTGTGCTATTTGTACTAGTAATAGTGTTTGTTTTTTGGGGAGGGTTTAACATGTATGTCATCCTGTTATTGTGACCTGTGACTCCGTCGCTGAGTTTTCTTTATCTCCATTGTTTCTCAGAACAACAAAGTACGGAGGTTTGCGTTTGAGCTGAAGATGCAGGATAAGAGCACATACTTGCTGGCTGCTGACAGCGAAGCAGAGATGGAGGACTGGATCAATATTCTCAACAAGATCCTGCACAGCGGCTTTGAGATTGCCATGCAGGAGAAAAGGAATGGAGACATCCACGATGGTGTGTGTGGTGTGTTGGTGTCCCATGTGAAGAAAGAATCTGTAGAAAGCAAATATGTTTACATGTACAGTACACTTAAACTGGTGCAACATACTGTACACAGTTTTACATACATTGTACATTTTATATACAATGTAAATAGTAAACATAACTATGAATTGCCTTTATTCCATTATGGAATATGAATAATTGGACAGAAACATTTAAGAAAAAGCAAATTAACATATTTGACTACATTTTCAAGTACAGTATATGATAATCTATAGTTTTATATTGGATGCAAATTAACAGGCAGGATTACTAATATAATTGTATGTTAGATGGTGTTCAAGGTGGAGTCAGCTATCCTGAAGAAAGATTATTGATATTTGAACTCATTGAAACCAAAAAACCTCTCCCTTCAATACCATAGAGCGTGACCGCCCACTTTTTTGGGGGCTCTGGTTCCAGAAGAATAATTCCCATTTATTTTCTCCATTGACTTTTCGTAAAATCCTTATTTAAAGAGTTTTAAGACTGGAACCAAGCCATTCAGCTGCTAGAGTGATCGTGACCATAAACAATTTGATTTGGAGAAAAAAATATTTAATAAAAACTGAAAAAGGCAAAGGTATAAGACTGTGTACATAACTTATTGTAATAGTGAAGGAACTGCGCATCCCATAACCCACTGCGAATCCCAGAAAATTCATATTCTTTCTTGGTTATTCTTAATTAGTTATCAGATTGTGTATATTATAATAGTATAATGCAATAGGTTTCATATTATTTATATTTCTAACATAAACAATCATACTTTTCAGCGCTAGCAATACTCACTAGCCGATATGACTTTGCGGGGTTTGAAACATTTCCATGGTAACAAAAAGCACAGATCTTCTCTGAGTTCCGAACAGCTCCGAATCGCTAAAGCAAGCTGCGAGATTAGGATGTTATCACAAGGATAGACAGTTCCACCAATCAGAGACGTCGCTTTCACATATTAGGATTGTGGGTACTGTAGTATTTACCCGTGATATTGCGAATAAATCATGTTTATCTTAAAACAAGGTTGCTTTCATACGAACTTGTGGCTTCTACCTGAGCGTATACCATTGGTTCACAACCTCGTAGCTGTTTGGCTTTGTTCCAATCTTAAAACATCTTATAGAAGGATTTTCCAAAAAGTCAATGGAGAAAGTGAATGGGAAATTTACTTCCAGAACCACACTGTTACGCTCTATAGGGTGCTCTCTCAGAACTCCCCCTACATTGGACACTCATCATTGCCAAGGCTAGGATAGTGTTGTGCAACGCAGTCTGCACCATTTTGTTTGTGTCTTCATTTTCAGAGTCAGGGCTGTGTAGAAATGCTGGCTGAGTCCAAATGTAATGTGCTTCAGCATTTGAGTTAATTTCAGCACCTCTATCCATCAATTATGTCTCAACCCTTCGCTTGTTCTCTGCTGGGCCCGTGTGCCTCGTGCGTGTTGATGCAACGATGGACCACCCATGCTTTTAATGCTTACCTCCTGTCTCACAGGAGCTCATGTTCCAGGAGGGAAGAGACCCACTAAGCTGTCTAATGCCTCAGCTTTTACAATTCACATTATACAGTATGCAGTAGAAAAGAACCGCAACCCTACTCGCAGATTAGATCAGCAACGGTTGGCCTCTCGATCATAACTAATCCCAGTACAATTCAATTACTGTTGACTGATGCTTAACTGGCAGTAAGAGATTTAGGGTATTTTCTAGTATTGACAATAAAAGGTACAGTGGTAGTTTGTTCTGCTGCCACCACGCCTAATCCATTGTATTTCACCCCTCCATAGATGATGAGCTGGGAAAGTCAGACAGTTCCTCTGGTAGTTTGGATAGCTTCCAGGTAGGTCTTACTCTCTCTAATTGGGGAACAGCCCATGCAGGCAGTTCTATACACAAATTGAACTTACATCATGAGACCACAGTTATTTAGAAAGAATGAAGGCCTCTGCCACAAACACGTGTGCTCAAAGTATATCATTTCCCAAACATTTATAGTTTGTTTCACTTCAGCCTAGGGTCGTTTCACTGTGATACACCAAAACCTCATACTGTAGTAATAGCTTTTTTTACTTGTCTTTAACAGCATTCACCACAGTTTAAGCTTGGCATTTATGATCTATGATGTACACATATGTGTCCAAATGTAAACATATTCAAAGTAGAATGCTGGCATGCTAGCAAAAACATAATAATATGGGCTGGTGGGAAAGTAATCGATTAGTGATAAAGTCAAGGTGGTAATACTTGCTTTGTGTTGCAATGTCCTCATAGCTTGTTATAGTTATAGTTTGGCCTGGAACTATGGAAACTGTTGGTTAGCTCCAACAGTGATGTGCTGAAACCACCTGTCTTTTGCAACTGCCCCACCGTCATCGGGTTATACAAGATATTTTTTCCAGATTGACACAAATAGAGGGAAAATAATCATTGTAATGCAAAACCAGCTGGAAACAAAATGTCTTTGTCCGTGGTTTTAACTATTCAACGTGGGCCGTGGTCTCGGTCAAATAAAAACAAAAGATCTCTCTTGTCCTTAGAGTGCACGGGATATTGAGTCTAAGATGCGGAACGAAACCAGACTGAAGCTGTTCACACTGGACCCCGACACTCAGGTATGTTTACCGTATGTGAAGCAAGGGAAAGTGCTGTGATATCATGAGACCTGACATTAGCTAGCGTACTGCAACAGCATCTCCTCCACACTCCTGCAGAAGCTAGATTTCTCAGGAATTGAGCCGGACATAAAGCAGTTTGAGGAGAAGTTTGGCAAGCGCATTCTGGTCAACTGCAATGACCTCTCATTCAACCTGCAAAGCTGCGTCGCAGAAAACGAAGAAGGACCGACAACAAACGTAAGACATTTATTTTATTACAGCTAGAAAACCGTTGTGCTCGACAGCCAACCTGAAATATGAAGGCAGTAAATGGACAAGGTATAGTCAGGCCTTGCGTCTAATTGTAAGATAGTACACCTTTTGTCAAATTCACCAAATATCTCCTCGCAATTTGCGAGCTTTTCTTTCTCTGTGCGTGCTGAAAAAGCACAGCCTGTCCGTAAATAGGAGCATAAAGTGGCGAACACCGCTCACAACAACAATGCCACTTGGCTTTGCAATGTATTTCAGTGTTATGTGTGGGGCGGAGCTTCTGAGGGAGTTTGTTTTGATTTGAGTTAGCAAGAATTCTGGAAATGAACTAACTGCCTTTAATGAATCAGTAATTGTCAAACTAAAAGACTGGAGGTTGATTGACATGGTAACTAGGCTTAAAGCACCAGGGTCTCCTGATGTTCCTCTCCGTAGAAGCTGCCTATTAGAGCCTCACTGTGTTCTGTCTCTGCAGATACTATTGCAGTGTGACATGACACACACAGATACAGACACGCATGCCAAGCAATGGGAAGAATGACATATTCGCTCTGCTCAGTAGAGATTTACACAGTGCAGTGTCTTGATTTGGCACTCTGTAAAAAGCCACTGCTGAGCTGTCATTCTACAAGTCAAGTCTTCTTTTTCATCCAGGTGGAGCCATTCTATGTTACCCTGTCATTGTTTGACAGCCAGAGCAGTAGGAAGATCTCCTCGGACTTCCACGTGGATTTAAACCACCCGTCTGTCAGGGGCTTGGTGGCCAACGCAAGCAGCCAATACATGAACGGGGGCGGGGAAACACACCATGATGGGCCACGGTTGGACAACAGTGTCCCAGAAGCAACCATGCAGTATCCCAGACAGGTGAGCACACATCCCTTGTCTCTCCGAACAGAACAGCAATCAAGTAATACTGTGGACCTATGGAGAAGATACATCTTAAATATATATTTATATTTATATTTTTTATATTAAGCGATCGTAAGCTAATATATATTTTGTCAAATGTAAAATTTCTCCTTGCGGTCGGCTGTCTTATCGTTCTCCGTGCGTGCTGAAAAAATAATCCGGAACCTCTACACAGCCCTGGGTCTTTAAATAGGAACATAAACAATATGGTGCAGGCCGTTCACAACAATAATATCCTAGCCTTCTCATTACCTTTCCAATGTGTGGGGCGGAGCTTCAGAGGGAGCACCCTATGGCATTGAAGGGAGAGGTGTTTGTTTACTTTGATTTGAGTTTGATTTTAGCAAGCGTTCTCAAGAATGACTTACTATACCAGTTCATTTCTACAATCCTCACCAATGTAAGTGAATTGTATCAAACCAGTCAGATCATGTATTGTCTCCCTCCTTCCTCTGACCTGGACATTACGCTGACCGTCACAGCATGAGGCCACATGTCCATGCACCGCTGTCACAATAAATGGCTTCATGCTGAAACACGGCTGTGCCGTTGTCCCCACTACAGGTGGTGTTCTCTGTAACATGCCCGCACCCTGACATCTTCCTGGTGGCTCGAATAGAGAAGATCTTGCAGGGGGGAATTGCCCACTGTGCAGAGCCGTACATGAAGAGTTCAGACTCCACCAAGGTATGAGCAACCACACACACACACACACAGACACACATACACAGCTCGGCTGCCTCCTTACGAGGCAGTGCATTCCCACCCGCTCAACAGATTCCATTCAATTATTTTACATGATAGACGGTCGAAAACAAACATTGGCTTTGGCTGCATGCTTGTGGTTATGTGCCATGGGATTACAGTGGGCAAGCACCGGTAATGTGAGCAGTATGTTTGTGTGTGTGCCCACTTTGTCTGTGTCTTGTTTGTGCGTGTGTGTGTGTGTGTGTGCGTGCGTGCGTGCGTGCGTGCGTGCGTGCGTGCGCGCGCGCGCGTGCGTGTGTGTGTGAGAGAGAGAGCACCTTTTGTATTGCTTTATGTCTGAACACATTAAGTATTGAGGCTCAGATAGCTTACTATGTTTCTTCCACCAGGTGGCGCAGAAGGTCCTGAAAAATGCCAAGATGGCCTGTAGCCGGTTAGGTCAGTACAGGATGCCGTTTGCCTGGGCAGTAAGGTAGGTGGACACTTTCGTAGTGTTATGTTCAAGAAGGGTTATAAAGTAGATGGATGTGTGTAGGTAACTCTATGGGCGTACACACAAAGATAGCATCAATGTAGGATGTATACAAGCGGTGGAGAGGTGTTTATAATTCATCTCACCCCCCGATTCCCAGGCCTCTGTTTAAAGATGCTTCAGGGACGCTGGACAAAGGTGCCCGATTCTCTGCCCTCTACAGGCAGGACAGCAACAAGCTGTCCAATGACGACATGTTCAAACTGCTAGCAGACATTAGAAAGTAAGTATCACCAACATAAGGGACACTTAAAACGCACCGTGTTTGATAGGTGAGACGTCGATCTGTAGTGGTCATATTATTGCTGTACAGTAGGTTTACTGAACAACACATGGTTTAAGAAAGCTTCAGCAAAGAAACATGCCGTTGGGTAAAACAGTATTTGGATAATGCAGGCTTGTTTTGAAAGACATATACACCTTTGCAAATATTATGGTGTCCATTATGTTTGTGTGTTAGGTTCAGTCAGCCTACACGTTCTGTTTCCTAGTAAGATAATAACAAAGGTCTCAAAGTTTGCTTATTTTCCATCCTCTCCTCAGGCTAGAGAAGATGGCCAAGCTGCCTGTAATCTTGGGAAACCTTGACGTTACCATTGACAATGTAGCTCCTGACTTGACAAGTGAGTTCTCTGAATACGACACATATACTGAATACCTTTATTTAGCCAGCTAAAAGACTCCTTGATATTAAAATATTTTTTCCTGGCCAGAGAGACCAAGAGGGAAGCGTAAAATGTCTACATTCAACTTTTAAACATACATTTTCAACCAATTAATCACAGCACCACATCAAATAAAAAGCATGAACATGTCATAATAAATTAGACGTATGGCAATTACAATCATTGTCCATTTTAAGTCTTTTAAAAGAACCGTAAGACAAACTACTTGAATGTGATCACTCACGGCCGATGTGTACATTAATCCAAGCATCATATTTAAAAAGCGTTCTTTCCCAACTCGGTACGCACCCAGGGAAAAGACCATTTCAATGTATCCTGAGAGCACAGACTTTGCTGACTTTGGCTTCTAAAAAGAAAAGTACACAAATAAGAGGGAACTAGCCCAAGGAGAGTCTTGTAAATGTTGGGATCCCAGCCGGAAAGTTGTGTGTTCAAACCTTGGTGTTGACCCACCTGTAAGCATCCTTGAGCAAGATGCCTAACCCCCTAACTGCTCTTGGTGGTTGGTCTGTGTCGGTGTATGAATGTATGGGTGAATGTGAGGCAATAAATAAAAGCAGATATCTGTGGGCATTGTTAAAAGAAGAAAGCCATTGCTGTCATGGTGTCTGTGCACTGTTAATTTGGTCTCTTTCTCCACAACCTATATGTACAGATTCTATTACCTCATCCTACATTCCTGTGAAGCCATTTGATATCAGCGAGAAGACCAACATACTGTTTGAAGTAGAGGAATTTGTGCCGTACATTGCCAAATGCTCCCAGCCATTCACCATCTACAACAATCACCTATACGTCTACCCAAAGCACTTGAAGTACGACAGCCAAAAGTCTTTCACCAAGGTATTCCGATTTGCAATGTGCAATATAATTAATTAATATATGAAATGAAACTCACAATCTCGTGCAATGTGCAGTAGAGCAGAATTCTTGTACCATCATTGTTTTTCTCCTTGCCACTTTGCTAGAAACAGAGGCTTTCCCTTTCAGTGTGTGTAGGAATGCTTGGTTCTGTGTGTTTGTCCTCAGGCTAGAAACATAGCCGTGTGCATAGAGTTCATGGACTCGGATGAAGAGGAGGCTAGTTCACTTAAGGTAAACTCCTTGTCAAAGTCTCCTGGCCATGGAGCACAGATGAACCTGATTGTTTGTAACCTAACTAGTGTGATCTGGGGTTCCACAGTGCATCTATGGAAGGCCGGGGGGACCCTTGTTTACCAGAAAGGCCTTTGCAGCAGTGCTACATCACCAGCAGAACCCTGAATTCTATGATGAGGTAAGATGCCCTGTGCCAGGTTACAGCCATTAATGTTTATTAGCAGTGGATACACATAGGTAGGAGTTATACCCCTGTGCAATGATTTTGAAAGAATATAAATAATGTTTATGGTTTTTGGTTTATGAAATGGTGTTTAATAATGTTTATTATAAATTATATATACAGTATATATATGTGTGTATGTAATATTACTATTTACTGTAAATGTATTTATAATATAATAGGTAATTCATTTAATTAATTAATTGAACGTTAACTGACATATTCCTCTTGTATTATGTACAGTACAATACATGCTTTAAATGTTAACTGTGTGAAACCTGAAGGCAGCTTGTTGTGTGTGTGATGTGCGAGGCAGTGTAATACTGCATACAATATTCAGCTGGTGTGTGTCTGGTCTCGTCTCCCAGTTTAAGATTGAGCTGCCCACCCAGCTGCATGAGAAGCACCACCTGCTCTTCACCTTCTTCCACATCAGCTGTGACAGCAACAGCAAGGCCAGCACCAAGAAGAGAGACACCATAGAGTCACAAGGTAAGCCTGCCCTCACCTATGGTCAGGAAGGGTGGGTAATGACCGAAAGAGCTAGATCACGGGTACAAGTGGCCAAAATGGGTTCTCTCAGGAGGGTGGCTGGAGTCTTCCTTAGAGTTAGGGAGAGAGTGAGTGATGGCCACTGCTCCTTTGCGTCGAAAGGAGCCAGTTGAGATGGTAGGGGCATCTGGTAAGGATGCCTCCTGGGTGCCTTCCTAGGGAGGTGTTCCAGGCAAGTCCAGCTGGGAGGAGTCCTCGGGGAAGACCCAGGACTAGGTGGAGAGATTATATCTCCACATTGGCCTGGGAATGTCTCGGGATCCTTCAGTCAGAGCTGGTTAATGTGGCTTGGGAAAGGGAAGTTTGGGGTCCCCTGCTGGAGCTGCTGCCCCCACGACCCGACTATGGATAAGCAGATATGGATGGATGGATGGATGGATGGATGGGTGGGTGGATGGATGGATGGATGGATGGATGGGTGGATGGATGGATGGATGGATGGGTGGGTGGATGGATGGATGGATGGATGGATGGATAGCATCTGAGCAGATTTAATAGAGCTACTGTATCTAAGTAGAGTGGAACAGCACTGCGTTGGTGTTCTCTTGCGTGACAGTATTCCTGTTGTTGACCTCAGTGGGTTATGCCTGGCTGCCGTTGCTGAAGGACGGGCGAGTGATCATGAATGAAAATCACATTCCTGTGGCTGCCAACCTGCCTGCTGGCTACCTCAGCTGCCTGGATGTTGTCAGCAAGGTAAGGATGACTTGTAACATGGTGTGCTACTAAGGGCCTCATGTGCGTACGTTAGCAAGCGTGGTGTAAAACCGAGCGCAGCCAGACCGCAGATAGCGTCGCATTTTATCTTGCTGTGCTAATCTTGCTGCTGATCATCAGCGCTTGGCACCGCCCTCTAAACTTGGAGTAGACACTGTGAGTAGTCTATGTTCCAGCCATATCCGTAGGTTTCACCGCAAAACCGACCTGCGCTTTGAATCGCAGTTGTCATACCTTCAACGGAATAGGGTATCACTCTCTCCTTACGCGTCTCCTGCCATTTATTTGTGTCACACTCCCAGTCTTCCCTCGACACTCCCATGAATGCATTATGCATGAATAGGAAAGGGCAACTTGCGTCCTGTGTTCTTTCAGCAGGCAGAATAGCGTTTTAGCTATGTGCGTGCTGTTCGTACATATAATGCCATGTATTTAGGCACAAAGTGCAACGAAATTACAGTTAAACGGGCGCTGACGCGTTAGTACATGAGGCCATAAGTGTGTAAATATGGTATGGCTATTTACATAAGTTGTGACTGGTGACATATGCTCTGAATATAGGCTTTGTTATAATTGTTGTCATTTGGTATTAGTGTATGATAAATGATTGCAGTAGCGTTAAAAATATATTAAGTAAAAGTGCACCTACAGTATGACATCATTTTTGGATTGCTTCAAATCGTCTTTGACCTATTCTTTCATTGTCAGTAAGGTCACGTTAAGTCTTTTTCAGTTGGTGTAGCACTTTATTTTACTTCTTCTCAATTCATTGTCAGAAATGACACTTTGAAATTGGAATGATATAGGGCCTTTAATGTAAGATTAAACAATAGCTTGCTTACAGTGTGTGCTGCTTATATACGATGTTCAGATAAATGTAAACACAATATTAACAGTTCAATATTATCACAGCACTCCGGCCCTGAAGTGAAATGGGTGGATGGAGGCAAGCCTTTATTTAAGGTGTCCTCCCACCTTGTATCTACTGTCTACACTCAGGTCAGTTATGCTTCATCATGCTTGCGTATTCGTTACAGGTATACTGTACAACCATGTTCAACAATGCATTCTTCACGATTGCCATTTCATTTCTCTTCTTTTCCAGGATCAACATTTGCACAATTTCTTTGACCACTGTCAGAGCAGTGCATCTGCAGCCCAGGCATCTGGAGGAAGCCTGGTCAAATACCTGAAGGTAAAGCCATGGCGACACCTCCATTATTAATGTTAGCACAAGCAAATGATAAAATGTAGTGCTGTTCCCTTTGTGATATCTCTTGTTCTTCATACCTGCCTGGTTTTCTTTCTCTTCTGCAAGAGTATATTTCTTGCAGTCTCCTATCTCTAGTCTGATTTCCTCAGGATATTTGGATATTAGTATGTGTATTTTAATCCCGGGGTGTGGCCATGTAAACTCCAGACTCCATGGGAAAGTCAGCTCATTGTCCCAGGTAGAACATTCCACAGTGAGTCTCTTGGTAGATGCTAATGTAAACACGGTACTGCACACAAACAATGACCACAGGGTCAAGACCGTGCAGCGCTGCCATTATGTTTGGCAGCTTGCCTAATGGCTTGGTGAGCCTCGTATTGGTGCTCTGTGTGCAGCTAGTGCTTGTTCTTGTTCCAGGAACATCCAGACCATAATGTAGAATGTCTCATCCTGTTTTATTGGTTTATTAGTCCACATACGCAAGACTGTATCTGTTTGCATTCCGCTACTTTTGACTATGGAGCATCGGTGCTATTGGGCTAACTCACCCTAAATGTAATATATAATACTTCTATATCACTACCTTATTTATCATCCAGTTTACATTAGGTGTAGGCAGTATGGCTTTCTGTTTATATCATTATATAACTTTATTGCCAGTAACAACACTAGGTTCCATCAGGCCGGAGGTTTGGCCTCCCTACCTTGGTCACAAATAGATTTAAACTGTCCTTTGTTCCAACTGGCATTGGTTTTTTAAACAGGTTGTGAATGCGTGTTAGGATCGTATTTGGGATGACTGCATTTATTTATACTGTATGTATTGTATGTGTACTGTGTGTATTAGTGTTGACTACTGCCTGTAAGGAAAATTGCCCTGTGGGGACATTAAATATTATACTATACTACTACTAGGTGTCGACATGAACTGAGGATAGGTCATTAAATCCACCTGTCAACAAAAGAATATCTAAAATGATACAGATATTATATCACCCACTGCTAGTTTGAATCCACGGTATCAGTATATGTGTAATGTTGCTGTGTTATATTCATATCATTCCATATAGAGTCTTCACGCCATGGAGAGCCATGTGATGATTAAGTTCCTGCCCACTATTCTGAACCAGCTGTTTTGGGTGCTGACCAGCGCCACCCATGATGATGTAGCAGTCAACGTCACGCGGCAAGTCCCACTTCTGTCTCTATCATTTCATACACTAGTTAATGGTGTGAACATTGTTTTACTTCAGATACAATACTGTATGATGATGATATGCTTTGCTTTTGATAACTTTTTAATAAAAAAAAAGTTATTAAATTATGTCTATTGTTTTTGCGGGTGATTTCACCTGAAGACACAAGGTATTCAGCTCTTGCTCTTTTGTATAATCTGCTTTCTTTGTTGTTGTTTTTCAGAGTCATGATTCATGTTGTTGCCCAGTGCCATGAGGAGGGATTGGAGCACTACTTGAGATCATACGTTAAGGTAATCCCATATTTCATATTATACACCACACATTTATTAACATACTTATATTCTCCATATAAAACCATGGCAGCTTCTCCTGACCCCCCCCCACCCTCCCTAAATATCTCCACTTAATGACCCCAACGCTAGAAGGACTGACAAGCTTTTCTGTGTGTCTCTGCTGCAGTATGTGTTCAAGACTGAGCCCTACATGGCCTCCACCACAAGAACAGTGCACGAGGAGCTGTCTAAAGCCATGACCGCCATCCTGAAGCCTTCCACCGACTTCCTCACTAGCAACAAGCTGCTCAAGGTAACGACGCCGGTGTTTTTACACAATTACATATAATCACTCTGCTCTTTATCTGGCCAGTGTTTATATTGTACTCTGCTCTACAGTACTCCTGGTATTTCTTCGAAGCCTTAGTCAAGTCCATGGCTCAGTATCTGATCCAGAGTGGCAAAGTGAAGGTACGTTTGCCACAAAATGTGTTTGGCGGCTCCTTCTGCTCTAGCTAATGTCCGAAGTGGTGACATGCCCAGTCATGCGGACAGTACCACAGTACCACAGTGCATGGGCGTAGATTTCGTTTGAATGTTGGGGGGGGCATATAAAGCGGGGGGTTAGCTAAATGTAAGATAATACACATTTTGTCAAATTCAACAAATATAATTTCGCATTTCGCTAGTTTACCGTTCTCTGTGCGTGTTGAAAAAAATAGTCCGATACTTATATTCAGACCTGGCTCCATAAATAGTAGTAATATTAGTCTTGACTAGAGGGAATTTAAAACGGGAACCTAAATGCATGATTTGAAACTCTGTGTGTACTTAGAGTGTGTACTGTGTGTACTTTGTGTACTTCTTCAATAGTTGTGATATAACAATAATTCAGCTATGAGTCGTTGTAGTCTTAATGAATATATTGAATGAAAAACATGGAGAAGACACATACAGTACAGCATGCGATGTAGAAATGCTTCTCGTTTAGTTGAGACACTTAGAAAACATTTCTACACAAGAGGGGGTGGCTAGAGAGCCGTTTGAAGTAGTCAAGAGAAGGTAATGTATCATAAAACAAAGGGTCTGGTAATCAATCAGGCTACAAGAGGATAAAAGCCACCATAAAGTAGACATGCCAGAGGGGGTTAGAACTTAACATAAGACAAAGGTGAGCACAGGCCAACAGATGGTCATTCGTGGGAGTTCTCACATGAGGGGAGAGCATAGGGAATTCGGTCACATACATATCTAATATACAGTAGGTTGTCATAAAGCTATATAAGATGTACTGGTAAAAGACAGGAAATCAATAAGTTTTCCCACAATAGGAACATAAACAAAGTGGCAAACATATATCATATCAACAAAGCCGCAGCGCTACACATTGCTTCACAATGCATTTAGCAAGAATGACTGACCCGGCCTTTAATTTAAGGGTAAAGGTAAAGGGTTAACAGCTCCATTGTTTCTCCACAGCTGTCCAGGAATCAGCGCTTCTCTGCTTCCTTCCACCACACTGTGGAGACCCTGGTCAACATGATCATGCCTCATATCACGCAGAAGTTCAAAGACAACCTGGATGCCGCCAGAAACGCCAATCACAGCCTGGCAGTCTTCATCAAGGTCAGCACCTGCACGCAACCAGCAGGGGGCAGCCTGCTACAGTACAGCCCTTTTTCTATGTGAATCGCCAAAGAGATGGACATGTTTGTGTGTAACAATGTGTTTCCTATTAATTCTGTAGCGCTGTTTCACTCTGATGGACAGAGGTTTTATCTTCAAGCAGATCAACAACTATATTAACTGCTTTATGCCTGGAGACCCCAAGGTAAAAATGTATATTCCGTGGTTTTAAACTAAACAATAGACCCTTGTGTAAAAGCATATACTAATTGATAATAAATCTGTTTGATTGAGGGATTCCAACCCCCTGACCTAAGAGAAGTGTTCTAGCACTGCATTTGTTTCCCTCACTGATCTGCCATCTGATGATTCTGAATGCAGACTCTTTTTGAGTTCAAGTTTGAGTTCCTGCGTGTGGTCTGCAACCATGAGCACTACGTCCCTCTCAACCTGCCCATGCCTTTTGGAAAAGGGAGGATACAGAGATTTCAAGGTAAGCCTAAGCAAGTGGAGTTCAGTCATGAATTGGAATAATTAATTCCTGAATTCCTTAACCATACCTCTGTTGTTTGCTGGCATGCAATGAGTTAAATCAAACTTATTTTCAAAGATAGCCGCTAATATAGCAGTCAGAAACCAGTATGATTTTAATTGACCATATATCCTCAATACAGAGTAAATTAATGATGGCAACCAAAACTTTACAGAGCATATATTGAGTTTAATTTTTGCTATTCTCTCTCTCGTAAATTAGCTTTACTAACTTCCAACACGGAGTCATACGATACTCCAGTAGGTAGGTGCAAAGTGTATGGCCTTGGTCTTTACACTGTGACTGGCCCTTTGATTTCCCCCTCAAACTTGGACTGGAATCACTGCTTGGTGTGACTTGCTGTTCTGTTTCCAAATGTTGTGCTGTCTTCTTAAATATGGACTTCTATTGTCTTTGTACTTAGGTGTGGGTGGTTTTGTTTTCATTTGAGCAATATTATATATCTGCATGCATAGAAAACGGATACAGTAAAGACAAATCAAGGAGATAAATGAATCCTATATGTGTTTGCCACATGTTATTTGTTGGGCTTACGTAACGCTCTGTGAAGCAGTCACTCTCTTCATTTGCCAGTCCTGTCATCTGCTGGCGGGCCCTGGACATTTATTAGATTTACTCCAGCGTCTCCACAACAATCAATGAAAAAACAATTATTCATATTTCCAACATGAATAGATCTGGTAATAGCAATGTTCAGCCATAGAGGCTGACCCTTTCAAACACAACAAACACAAGGTCAAACATGAACGTCAAGCAAATATAGTTGATTTTGGGGTGGGGGTTGTAATGGTTGCGGTTGGATGGTTGACCTAAACACCATTTATTATTTTAGGCCGGGTATAAAGTTATCACTTTATACCACGGGCCCATTAAAAAGTATGTGAATTTCGATACTGTCCTACTGGTATAATCATTCTTTATCTGCTTTTGCTTATGTCCCTGCTTGTTGTCATGTTGATTCATTATATTAATGCAAATTGTCAGTGTTTGCTTAACACATTGTGAGCATCATAGGCTTCCTCAATACTCTCCACCAACCGGTCCTAAAGCCTGCCGCTTGTTCCTAGATCTTCAGTTGGATTATTCCCTGACGGACGACTTCTGTAAGAACCACTTTGTGGTGGGACTCCTCCTCAGAGAGGTCGGCACAGCTTTGCAGGAATTCAGGGATATTCGTCAGATCGCCATCCAGGTCCTCAAGAACCTGATGATCAAGCACACTTTTGATGAGCGCTACGCCTCCAAGGCAAGACGTCTAACTAGCTATGAGTCTCTCCAACTGTCTAATCGATTGTTGAGTATTATTCACCTTTTGTTTCAGAGCCAGCAAGCCAGGCTGGCCACACTCTACCTGCCTCTGTTCGGCCTTCTCCAAGAGAATGTCAACAGGCTAAATGTGAAGGAAATATCCCCCTTCGTTGTCAACCACTCAAACAATGTAAGACTGCCATCTAGTGGCCGGAAATGAGCATTTGTCAGGTGGCGCTGTTGTATCGTTTTGTGTTGAGTCACGTCTCGTTTATCTTCAGAACGGAAAAGAGGATTCACCCCTCGCCAACACCCTGATGACTCCTCCAAGATCCAGCACATTTCTGGACAACAGTCTACACAAGGATGTCTTTGGCGTCATCTCTGGCACCGGTCAGTAAAGACAACCAGTGAAAATATATGTTTTCATATACAGAATATAGCATATACATTATAACTGTGATTCTAACACCAGCATCTCCTAATACAGTCTCACCACACGCATCATCTACGCCCAACATAAACTCAGTGCGCCATGCTGATTCTCGGGGCTCGCTCATCAGCACCGACTCCGGCAACAGCCTGTCCGAGAAGAATGACAAGCTCAGCTCTCTGGACAAGGTACAGGTTAAATAGCACCGCACACATATGACTCAACTGGAACTCACTGGTCCAGAGAACACCAGAGCTCTACTGTACAGTACGTCACATTTGATGCCCGCTAAATTTGACGTTTGCTATAAGAGGTGCCCCTACCTGTGAACCCCGCACGCAGAGATCTTAAAGCACACCGCTCTGTTAACCTGTGCGTTACATTACCACCCCCACCCCCCAACCACCCACTCACGATGGCAGACGGAGAGGGTGGCACGGAGACACTCTGCCAACGTCCTGCGAGTCTACGCAGAGACCGAGGAGTGCGCGCTGCCCGTGTGCGCCAAGCGCATCACCGTGGACTTCTCCCAGCTCTCTTTGCCCTGCGTGGCAGAGGGCATCGCGATGCCTGCCATTTCAATTCAAGTACAAAAACCCCCCAGCCCCCACCCCGCTCCTAGAAGTGTCCCATCTGGGAGTGTGTGTGTGTGTGTGTGTGTTGTGGCCTATCGGCAAGCTAGCTCAGGCCCTGTCCTGTCTTTCATCTGGTTTCATGAAGCAGAGGACTATGGGGCATTTGTCCGCTTGTGACCCTGTATGGTCGGAGAAGGCATGCTTGCATGCATGCTCACTGGGCTTTGTGACGTTCCGACTCTATTCTCGTTTGCTGTGGCGCTCGTGTTCATATTATGAAAGACAGACGCAAGAAGAATATGGAATGAACCACACTATAGACTGGGGGGTTCTCTTTTGATTTGTTTGTTTTTCCTTTACCCTTGTTTTGATCTCTGGCTACTTTTCCCCTTTGTGATGTGTGGTTTGGATTAAAATAGAGGGGTAAAGCAGGACACTAAGAAGCAACCCATTGTAATACCCATCGCATAAACCCTATTACGGGATCTGTCTTTCATTAAATATTGCATGCACTGCAGCTGCTCTTCAGGCAACCTCCCTGACGTATTGGGGTTAGCTAACTTTAGCCTAGACATTCTCCACTCTCGTCAGCAAAGCTATAGCCTCATCCGTTCCATGAAGTCATCCCCAGCCAGCCGGCCATATGCTGTAAAGTCTAGACTAACGTAGCGCTGGCATAAAGCATCTTCTGTGTGCTGCCAACCCTGTGGTGGTAAGAGTTGTGGCTCCACTGCTTTAGTTCACGCCAAAGCAAACCGCTGTGCTGTCTGTGCAAACGCGAGGAGGAATGTGTGGTCAATTTAATATCTCTCCTCCCTGCTAGACCTGAGTCTGTGACTGGAGTAGGTAAAATAACCCAGGTCCATAGACAACCAATACGTTTGTTATTATAATACTCGCAAACATTTTGAGAGAGAGTGACATGATTATACTGTATTAGCTTGGTCCGCAACACTAACAAACCAAGACAAATTATATTCATTCTAAATCTAATTGTGCCTGTTATTTTGATACTGGAGGAGCAGTTTCCTGGACACAGATTATAATTAGTTTGTGGAGATGCTGATCTGTGACCCGGAAAGCAACTAATTATCATAATCACCACATGTAAATTGTTGTGCTGATTTAATAGCTGTCTACTGTGTAATGTAAAAGAGTTTGTGTGGGTTTGTAGTACGCTAAGGCGCCATACTGCTTCTCTGTACGTCTGACTGCCATGTTCGTCTGTCAGAACCAGCCAGCCTCAGCCCTGGGCAGCACCCTGCTGCGCTGTGACAAACTGGACCAGGCCGAGATCAAAAGCCTCCTCATGTGCTTCTTGCATGTGCTCAAGAGCATGTCTGAAGGTTAGCATGTAGCTAGAACACACACACGCGCGCGCACACACACACACACACACTTTCCCTATTAATCTTCGTCTAGTCTTTTCTCATACCGAATATGTACTGTATAATTCACACTTGCTGCATTCACAATGCAAACACACATCTATACGCACACAAGCACCTGCATACTGTGATTAATAGGCCATACGATGTCCATTTATCCTCTTGCAGATGCCCTGTTTACATACTGGAATAAGGCTTCATCTGCTGAGCTAATGGACTTTTTCACCCTAGTCGAGTGAGACTTCTGCTGCTCTGATTATTCACGCTGAGATGTTCCACACTGAGCGTGACGGACACCTGATTGTTTATTTTGTCTTTCAGGGTGTGTCTGCATCAGTTTAGATATATGGGGAAGAGATATATCGCCAGGTAATGTTACCACTGCCTGGCGATGCTCACATGTTCAACTATTTACATGACGTAACTGTAATATTGTGTTTGTTTTGGCAACTGTCTTCCGAAGCATCAGTTATGGTTATTAAGTATAAGGGTATTAAGGGATAGCATAAAGCATTGGTGGCGTTCTGGCTTTATCTGGCTGAGGGTCTTTCTAACCCCCCCCCCCCCCCGCCCCCTTCTCTATCTCTGTTCACTTAAATGCTGGCAAGTTTAACGTAGTGAAAACACACAGGCGCCTGCCCTCTCCTGCTTGGTAAGACTAATGGTGGACTAGACCCTTGCTCTAAAAGCACGTTGCCTTGCTGTGACTCAGTTTTCTATTCCATTTCACATGTGGTTGTGCGCGCTCTTCTCATTTTCTCCTGCATGGCATTAGCTGCAAATGGCCGCCTTAATAATGCTGGCACCGCTTTCATATGAGTTGTGTTGAAATGGCATGAAGATCACCCAGGCTATTGTTATTAATCAGCGTGTTTATTTTATTGCATGGCTTCCACAGTAAATCTCTACATTAGCGCACTGACACAATAAACATATTCTGTTACCCTAATGTGTATAAAGTAGCATAAACCCACACTCATGGGTAACCACTGTAATGTAATTTGGTTGGTTTAAAAAAGAACGTTGTTCCTTGACCCCCCCACAATGCCCCTGTTTGTTTACATATACCCAAACATGTTTACATGGGTGAGTCACAGTTGGCCCTACCCATAGCGTCACCATTGGGGGCCGGATGTGAGTCCTGCCTAGCATGCTTGCTAACCCCGGCTCTGCTGCCCACTGCAGGGCCCTCTCCTAACCGTGTCCTGTTTCCCCATCAGGAACCAGGATGGGGCGGGACCCATAGCACATGAACGGAAGTCACAGACTCTGCCTGTGTCCCGTAACAGGGCGGGGGTGATGCATGCCCGGTTACAGCAGCTCAGCAGCCTGGATAACTCGCACACATTTAATCACAGTAAGTGACCTCCATACAGTACGTGTAGGCCTACTAGTAACCTCCAGCCCCTTACCTGCCTCTAGTCTGGCACATCACGCTTGCTTTCCATCCTCAACAATATCATCGTCGTCGTCGTCGTCGTCGTCATCGTGAGCGCCGGTCACCAGCTTCTGTGATGAACTCAGCCCGGTGTCAGCCATTTTAAAGGATATATCAGTATGGGCCAATGATCTTAGACTAGAGAGGGTTATTCATGATCGAGGCAAAATGGTCTTCCTCGTATTAAAGGTTGAGCTTTGTCATCAAAATGTTAAAATAGTGCCTTTTAATGAAGTCACTCTCTCTGTGTTTTCAGTGTAAGAAAAGTTTCAAGTATTCTTGGAATATCTGTAGACAATGGTAAGAATGTATCGGGTTGATAGGCGATTTGCAGACTGTTACTGTTTATTTGGTTGGATTAAGAGCATGCCAACTCCATCTGAGAATTATTCAAATGTCTTCCAGTCCATCTGTCATACCCATTCACCCATAACTGTCATTTAATTCTCATTCTGAAAAGTATTCATGCACATTATGTAAAGCATGAAGAGTTTTATTCCAAAATACTAAGAAAAGTACTTGAAAACTGTTCACACTAGCTATATTGTGTAAAATGCGTCGTACTGTATTTTGGAATTAAACTCGTCTTTTCCATATATTTGCTTTATTCTAGCAGTTGTTTTACCTTTGTAACTCATTTGCCTGTTAGTTTGACCAGACGCACACGGCACACGTTAGCGTAGCAGTGTGTGTTGTTGTGGTTGGTGTGAAGCAGCTACAGCTACATGTTGTCTGTGTTGCAGCCTACAGCCACTCTGATGCCGACGTGCTCAACCAGTCTCTCCTGGAGGCTAACATCGCCACTGAGGTGTGTTTGACTGTCCTGGACACCCTCAGCATCTTCATCATGGGGTTCAAGGTAAGAACACACTAGCATCATCCACATCAACACGTGTGCATTGACTTTGACAGCATTTAGCGGATGCTTTTGTCCAAAGTGACTTATGGTCAGTACATTTGTCAATAGTATCAGTCATCAGGCTTGGCTAAGGCATTCTGTTGGCCATCAGGGTTAGTTTGTTTTTATTGATATATGGGTGCCATTCAATTCCAATTCACGTACCAACAAAGTGCTAAGATTCTAAAACCTTAACACAGCGGAGCCTTTTTTTTTTCCCATAGTTATATTGCTCTATCTCAATATGATTCCTATTCTAATTTTACAACATCACATTTTATAACATACATTATCTATATATTATCTATATATGAAAACCATTCTATTCCCATTCAAGTACCAAAAAAGTGCAGGAGATTTATACTACATGTGTAGTATTGTGATTGTGCTCGATCTATAAGTTTTATGCATTATGTTAAAGTATCTTAATTTGATTATTATTCTCATTTTACAACATACATTATCTACTGATATGCAGGTACCATTCACCATGCGTACAAATAGTAATAGTGGTCTATCTCAAAAGGTATTATGCATTATATAATATATCTCCACTTTATTCATATTTTAATTTCCTACCGTCTGTTACAGACCCAGCTGTGTTCAGACCATGGCCACAACCCTCTCATGAAGAAGGTGTTTGAGGTGCACCTGTGTTTCCTACAGATCAACCAGTCTGAAACAGCCCTCAAGCAGGTCTTCACTTCTCTAAGGACCTTCATCTACAAGGTGCCAACACAGCGCTGCACGTTGCCCTGCCACCGCATCGCTTCGTCACGCTCTCGGCTGCCACATCTCACGACGTGTCTGTCCTTTCCCCCGCCTCCGCAGTTCCCTTGCACCTTCTTCGAGGGCCGCGCAGACATGTGTGCCTCCTTCTGCTACGAGATCCTGAAGTGCTGCAACTCTAAGCTGAGCTCCATCCGCAGCGACGCGGCCCACCTGCTCTACTTCCTGATGAAGAGCAACTTTGACTACACGGGACGCAAGTCCTTTGTCCGAACACACCTGCAGGTACAGTGCACAGTCAAACTGTCAATCTCTCTCTCTCTCTCTCGTCCGGAAGGCACAGGAGTCTCACATGTGCTGCCCCCTGTAGGTGGTGATTGCCGTCAGCCAGCTGATAGCAGACGTCATCGGGATCGGAGGCACGCGCTTCCAGCAGTCGCTGTCTATAATCAACAACTGTGCCAACAGTGACAAGACCATCAAGGTGTGGGCTTCACGCATTATATACTGTATTCACACACACTCCTCGAGCATCTTTGCAACCAACCACCTCCCCACCTCCTCTTTTTCTGCTGTGTCTGACGTACTCATTGTGTACGGTGTTATTGATGCTTGCTCTCCCTGCCTTGGGCTTTCCATGTACGTGCATGGAAAGGGCTTTCCATGTATGCGCATGGAAGGGCAGGGAGCTCCCAGAACAGAGCCATATCTCCAAATATAAATACTTATTTTGACTGGACGTTTATTATGTTCTGGGTTTGACCCATATGGGCTGTGTTAACGGGTGCCTCCTCCTCAACAGAACACGGCCTTTCCCTCGGATGTGAAGGACCTCACCAAACGGATCCGAACAGTTTTGATGGCCACGGCTCAGATGAAGGAGCACGAGAGAGACCCCGAGATGCTGGTGGACCTCCAGTACAGCCTGGCCAAGTCCTACGCCAGCACGCCGGAGCTCCGCAAGACCTGGCTGGACAGCATGGCCCGGATCCACGTGAAGAACGGAGACCTGTCTGAGGTCTGTGCTGAGCTCATACTGTAGAACCAGCCTATGTTACTTTTGAGACCATGGATATATATTCTGTGCTGAGACCATACTGTAGAACTAGCCTATATTACTGTTGAGACAGCCCATACTGTAGAACCAGCCTATATTACTGTTGAAACCATGGATCTATATTCTGTGCTGAGCCCATACTGTAGAACTAGCCTATATTACTGTTGAAACCATGGATCAATATTCTGTGCTGAGACCATACTGTAGAACCAGCCTATATTACTGTTGAGACCATGGATCTATATTCTGTGCTGAGCCCATACTGTAGAACTAGCCTATATTACTGTTGAGACCATGGATCTATATTCTGTGCTGAGCCCATACTGTAGAACTAGCCTATATTACTGTTGAAACCATGGATCTATATTCTGTGCTGAGCCCATACTGTAGAACCAGCCTATATTACTGTTGAGACCATGGATCTATATTCTGTGCTGAGACCATATAACTATATATTGTATAAGACCATAGAACTACCTTCTGTTCTGAGACAACTCTACACATACTGTATATATGGATGGAAATGAAATTGGGGATAAGTCAAAAGACGTTTTAGTTATTTTTTTATAATAATGTGCATGATTTATGAAAAATATGAATCCTGAGTTCTGGATGAGAACATATACTGCATTTCCTCTGCCCTTTATGAGATACTGCAGTTTGTGTAGCAACCTTTCCAGGACTATACTCTTCTGCACTTTAAATAAACACTGTTAATAATAGGTTGCTCACTTGGATTGCCTGTATGTTACAGGCTGCCATGTGCTACATCCACGTAGCAGCGCTAGTGGCTGAATACCTGCGCAGGAAAGGTACAAGATACATCATCTGTGACTGTAACGTCATTAGAGACTCTGTCTCTAAGCAAGATGGGTTGTCTCTGGTGTTGGTGTTGCCTGCTGTGTCCAGCAGGGTTAAATTACTGATTACAATTAAACATGTAATCCATTACATTACCAGATAAAATAGTGTAATCAGATTACCAATACAGTATTTTTTTATTATATGATGAATTATTTGATTATTTATATGACTTCTTTTATATTAAAAAGGGTGATGTTTGCCGAAGAAAGTTTTCATTTAAAAAATTGTTTATTCTCTTATTAACCTTTCATTAATGTCAATAACTGGAATAAAGCCCTACATTATTGTGATTCCCTGGGCAAAAGAACAGATATACAAACAATACAAAGAATTGGTGCGCCAGTGCAGTTAATTGCTGAGTAACTATTAACTGTAATGGATTACATTCAAAAAAGTAACCTGCCCAACCCTGGCCTCCAGGCATGTTCAGACAGGGCTGCTCAGCGTTCCGTGTGGTGACGCCCAACATTGACGAGGAGGCGTCCATGATGGAGGACGTAGGCATGCAGGACGTCCATTTCAACGAGGTTCCAGATTCTTTAAGTCTTTATTTAGTCTTTAAAATGACCTAAATAAGTCTTTATTTAGTCTTTAAAATTACATGACATGAGCTGTGTAATAGACTTATCTTGTGTAGAAGGCGTCATTATACACCAAGTGTGAAAGATTAAAACAGTTATTTTACCATCTATCTCCAGCAACTCGTGATGAAGATCACAATGAAGGTTGCAGTAATATGCAATATATATGTATACTGTATATACAGTATGTATGTATATATATATATATATATATATTTATTTATTTATTTATTTTAATATATATATATAAAATATATTATTCCATTATTATTCCTCATTATGTTCCTAGAGAAAGGAAATCTATTATTTCCTTTCTTTCACCTACCCCCTGTAATACATTCAATTACCACTAGGAGTACACATGCCTGCATTTGAGAAACACTGGTCTTTTTCATATTGCAATGAATTAAATACCTTTTGTGCTGGAGTTGCTGTCTGACCGTTCTGACCTTAAGATTAAAGTTCATAGTGCCTCATGTCAAAAGATTTACGTGTATCATTCCTTGTGTGTACCACTCTCAAACCCTCCTATTGCACATGGCGGTCACAATTATGTTTTATGCGAATGCATGCCCATGTAAGTAAAGATTTGACCCTTTCTGTCCACTGTTGTGTCATAAATCTCTTTGCTCCTGTTCCCCAGGATGTCTTGATGGAGCTCCTGGAGGAGTGTGCAGACGGGCTGTGGAAAGCTGAGCGCTACGAGCTCATTTCTGACATCTACAAGCTCATCATCCCGATATATGAGAAGCGCAGGGACTTCGAGGTAATAGGGCTTTACTATTCCTTCATAAAATAATCATCAAGTCATTGTCTGGGCAGGTGGCGTGTAAAAAGACGGCAATTTGATTTTGTCTTTGTGTACAGAAACTGGCCCACCTATATGACACCCTGCATCGGGCCTACAGCAAGGTCACAGAGGTCATGCATACAGGCAAGAGATTGCTGGGCACCTACTTCAGAGTAGCCTTCTTTGGCCAGGTTTGTATAGCTTGTATACTGCATGGTTCATTTAATTTATTTTGCTTATTGACCAAATGTTAGTTACATGAGTAATATTTTCCACACTAATTGTACGTAAAGTCAATAAAGCTTTTTTCTAAATAGCACGCCAGCCTATATACAGAGAAAATAACATCCACGGGTTACTCAGGGCTTTGTATATAATCAAGAGCATGACCACATCTCATGGCCATTCATGATCCACTCTAACATCCTTTTCTGCTTTTTGTCTTCTTTAAAGGCAGCGGTAAGTTTTGAGCTAGCTAGGCTGTGCTAGCTAGCCTAAGTCTGTGCGTGGCGTGGTCCTGCTGTAATCCATTACATTTCTCATAGCTCTTAGCAGTAACACGCACTCATCATCACTGCTTTCTGTTGATGTTGCTGATTCACTGCTGCTCTTCACTCAGTTTGGTTTGCTGTGTTTTTATCTGACCATTTAACCTGGGTGTGCTTAACAGTGTGCGTTGATAGAGTGGATAACCTCCACAGAGCCATGTGTGTCTCAGCATGGTGGTTAACTATGTTTTGGTGCCTATGTAGTGTGAATTCTCTTAGCATAATAGTCATCACCATAGATGAGTGAGAAGGAGTCTTGGAATAACATTCATTTTGTTTTCTGTTGTCTACAACCCTGTAGCAGTACCAGTTTACTGACTCAGACACTGAGGTAAATCTATGTGAAAGACAGCAGTAACTTCAATAGTGTTTGTCTCCTAATGCAGTCGATTGTTTTCCTTTTTGACTTAACTTTGAACCCATAAGCCCTTTACTATACTCAAGCATCGCTTTCCCGATGATAAGAGTTAATGACTAGTAGTAGCGTGATTTCATTTTCCCTGGATGAAGATGGATGATTGTAATTGCAGGGCAGGTCCCGACTCCCGAATCCAGTTAATGTCTTTTTCCCCTCTGTACTTTAATCTTTAGTGTTGAACTCATGATAGTCGAGGCCTGAAGTTTGATTTTCTATGGACATTATATATAAGGGTAAAATAATCTGTATCGTTTGAGCTTGAGAATTATTATTTCACCACGCTGTTTTAACAAATTTTGATGACTCACAGTAACTACAGTATGTCTGTTCATTGCTTTCATTTTTATTTACTTTTATATTGTATGTATAATTCATGTTTTCATTGTCATTAAATTAAGACACATTTGTTTGATTTGCTTTTATGTATTTTTAATTTGATTTAAGTCATGCTATTCATATTTGCATTTTTTACATGTTTGTAGGGATTTTTTGAGGACGAGGATGGTAAAGAATACATCTACAAAGAACCTAAATTCACCCCCTTGTCCGAAATATCTCAGAGGCTTCTAAAGTTGTACTCAGACAAGTTTGGCCAAGACAATGTGAAGATGATTCAGGACTCCGGAAGGGTGAGTCTAAAATGACACCTGTGTACGCTTGGCTGCATGTTGTTCTGCTCAGAATTGACTATCCAATAAATTATTATATATTATTATTATTATATATTATTATATATTATTATTATTGTTATACTTTAAGTCCTGCGGTACGTTTCCACATTGTGCTAATGTCCTTCGACGCCAGATAAATCCGAGAGACCTGGACTCAAAGTATGCATACATCCAAGTGACGCACGTGACACCCTTCCTAGAGGAGAAGGAGCTGGTTGACCGGAAGACGGACTTTGAAAAAAGCCACAACATTCGGCGCTTCGTGTTTGAGATGCCGTTCACAGTCTCGGGCAAGAAGCAGGGAGGGGTAGAGGAGCAGTGCAAACGGAGGACAATATTAACCAGTATGTCACCCTGTCTATATTGGCACACTGTTCATCTGAATAAACATAGCTAACCCGACCTAGCAGAAATAACCATAGACATACAATTAGATGCCAGTGTCTTGTGGTGGGGAAATCTGGTATATCTGCCCCCCTCTGTGGGCGTTTCCCTATCGTGTGCCAAAACATCCTGTTAGCTTTAAAGCAGTGCTTCTCAACTTGAGCAGCTCAAGGGGTACATAAGATAAAAACGTTTGGGAACCACTGCTTTAAAGTACCTCAGGGAAAGATCATTACTCATTGCACATTGGAGAGAACCTGTGCGAATATGGACTAAATCAGATTAGAATCTGAGCATGTCAACTCTTTGTCAAGGACTTCTTCTTCTGCAACCTTAATCACACTGGTTTTATTGTTTTAGAATTTGAAAGATTCAAAAGTCCAACATTATCTCTTACCACCACTGTCGTCGGACAGCAGGTTTAGAGGGGTCCTGCACCACACTTAGAGACACGGAAGCTGTGAAGGGGACACGCATGCTGACTATCACATTCCCCCCACCCCCCATCTCCTTCCACAGCTACGCACTGCTTCCCGTACGCGAAGAAGCGCATAGCGGTGATGTACCAGCACCACACCGACCTGAACCCCATCGAGGTGGCCGTGGACGAGATGAGCAAGAAGGTGGCAGAGCTCCGGCAGCTGTGTTCGTCCAGCGACGTGGACATGATCCGTCTGCAGCTCAAGCTGCAGGGCAGCATCAGTGTGCAGGTGACCTGTCCCCCGACGAGCCCCTTTCACTTGTCCTACTTGGTTACTGTAACTAGGTTGGACCAGAACCGTGGAACGCGTTCAATGGTCACGTGGTTCACGGAGGGGCAAAACAGTTCCAGGAAGTGCTTGGTGGACAATAGGATATATATATATATATATATACTGTATATATATACAGATACAGTATATAACTTCATTTGTAACTTCTAGGAACTATTTTAAGGCTCCATGATCTGCCATTGCTGTGAAAAAACGGTCTATTGGAGTGAACAGAGTTGACGCGACTCTTTCTTTACATGGTTCTGGCCTCAGCCCATTTCACTTGTCCTACCTAGTTACTGTAACTAGTTTGGACAAAACACAATAGAAAGCTTTTACAGGAAAACAGACAGTTGATGGGAGGTTCCATCAGATTAAAAAAATGCTCAACTGACATGCAAAAAGGGGCGGGGCTTGGGATAGGTCAATTAGCACCACATTGCATAAGTAACTTGTATTGAACCAGAGAGACTGGAAATAGGGTGCAACGGACTGCACGTCCACATTCTATTTTTGGAAGGGTTTTTTTTACCCTTCTTGTGTGCCATGCACAAACTAGACCGGAGTATCTCAAAATAGGGCTACTATATACATTTAGAATTATATATACACTTGCCATGCATTCACAGACGACAGGAAATCCCTTGGATCAGGGACGTCCATCTTGAGTTTTTGTGTCTATTTTCAGGTGAATGCCGGACCACTCGCATATGCCCGCGCTTTCCTTGACGATGCTAGCACCAAGAAGTATCCCGATAACAAGGTCAAACAGCTCAAAGAAGTGTTCCGGTGAGATGACACTGAGTTTAAAGTGTCATTATTTGCGTAACTCAAACCTATTTGTCATTGAGGAATATTTCCACCTGTCCTGTGTGAGCAGGCAGTTTGTGGATGCCTGTGGCCAAGGCTTGGGTATCAACGAGCGACTGATCAAGGAAGATCAGCAGGAGTACCATGATGAGATGAAGGCCAACTACAGAGACCTGGCCCGAGAGCTCTCGGCTATCATGCACGAGCAAGTAAGGTCTACTGTAATTCAGATATTTTATTTAGTACACCGGTTTTGATTTCATTTTCAACACTGAGATTGATTTTGAGGTTGCAAGTACTTGGCATGACATGCAAATATGTTGATGTTGTGTTTGACGACACCTCTTTTGGTTGTTTTTCTTTGTGCTGACCTGAGCAGATTGGATGGTAATGCAACCTGCAGTAAATATGTCTGATATCTACAGTACATACGGGCTAGACATTCTGCTCATAAGTCTTTTCCTTTTTTCCCATCCACAAAACCCTCCCCATCCAGATCAGTCCGGTGGAGGACGGCATGAGAAATGTTCTTCCGGACTCGCTCCACATCTTCAACGCCATCAGTGGGACGCCAACCAGTGCTACCATCCAGGGCATCCCCAGCACATCTTCTGTGGTATGACCCAGCCTGGACAACCTTTGATCAGTGCCCTCTCAAGGCCCCCCAGTTGCCAAGCAGGCATGTCAGCGATGCCATGAAATCCTCCAGCGCTGTTCTGTCAACTGTCTGGCCATCTTAGAAGGAAGCTGAAATATGCAGAGACAATGTGGGTATTCTTTTCCCCTTACTGTGCCTTCGCTCCCTGGCTTTACACATGTGGGTCGCGGCCAAAGTGCGGGACCGGTTTAATGCATACATACAGTGTATACATACAGTAGTCTCTGTAGCGGGTGTGACCAGTAGCGTTCTTTCAGGATAGTGAGTGAAGACAGGAAATGCCATATGAGTAAAGAGAGAACTGCTTCCAGGTCACATACAACTATATTATCCTCTATGGCCTGCGTGTTTCCAATGGAGACATTCCTGTTGAAATCTGAAAAATACCTATATGCATGTCAATATCCAGCTTATTTTACTGTTTATTTTGATATGTTTCCAATTTTGTTTTTGTATGTACATTATTCCACTTTTATAAGTCTGTTGTTGAGGGTCTTGGTGAACAGTATATGCTGCATAAATTGACCCACATTGCTCTGTAAATGTCTGTAAAAGTCATATTTCTACAAAGTTATTTGAAACAGAGCCTCTGTTGAAAATGTTAGCATTCAATCGCAATTACTTGTCTTAGAATGTCAGAATGGGAGAGTTTAAATATTTAAAGCCATTGTATATAGGCAGTTCATTCTTGTATATAAAAAAGGAGTGTGTGCAATATTTGTCTTTATCACAATATCTTGCTGTGAGGGGCTCAACACTGTAAAGATGATGTTCATCACCTTCTTGCCAAAGTGGTGAGTCGTATATCCAGATATAAGGGAAACTTTGGAAGAAATATGAAGCTTTTACCATTTTAGTGTTCATGGAAATGTTAATAAACTGTTTTATATGAAAAGCAATGTTTTTTTTCTTTGTTTTTTGTTTTTTTTAACAGAAAATCACTGTTCTGCTGTAAACACAATTGTTCTTTAATGATTTTCTTTTTAAATAAAATTCGCCTGTATTTGCACTTCTAAACAGCAGTTTTTAATATGCTTTTATTGGACATGTATCCATGCTCGATTGTGGGTATTTTTATTTTTTTATTTTAGTTTATCTTCTGTTTTCTAATATGCCGTGTAGCACAGATGCCTGTGATTGTAGAGTTTAGCTGACACTCACAAGACACCATAAAACAGGACAGAGTCCGCACATAGAAGGCCTACCCTGGGAGATAAAGAGGTGCAAATGAGATCAAGTACACCTGGACCAAACGCCCTATACCCTCCTGGGTAATAGATCATTTATTAAGCTTAAATGAAAGGGATTACAGACTTGTAGCCTGAAGTCAAACCTGAAACCGCAAGCATCATGACTGGTAAAGTTTTAAAAAAAGTGTGCTTATGATTATAAATAAATCATATAAATAAGATATATGACATTTTATAAACAGTATGTTTTTGTAAAATGTTCTTTTTCAAGCAGCTGAAGATCGTAAGAAAGGCAAGAAGAAAGGGAAGGTAAAGTCAATGTTAAAATGATTTGTATAGGTTGTATTGTTGTGAGTAGTTCCTGTTTCTCTGTATAAACAATGTAGCATGTTGCGTTGATGTAAGTTCTGCATTTCAATTAACTGCCACAGTACAACACCACATTGTCTCTGCATTAATACAATGTACTGTATGTATTTGGTATTCTATCCAGGGTGGAACAGTGTGTGGCTATCCTGTCAGTATTTTCTTCATTGTTGTCAATGAGTTCTGTGAAAGGTTCTCCTACTATGGCATGCGTGGTAAGACTACATGCTAATGCACAGTAAAGCAGACACACATCATCCACAGTGTCACCTTAATGTGATGGTTGGTTGAAGACAAAAATAGGGGTATTAATCTCCCTCCCTGACTGTGGACAGCTGTGCTCGTCCTGTACTTCAGGTACTTCTTGCGCTGGGATGATGACCTAGCCACTTCTATATATCATGCCTTTGTCGCACTCTGCTACCTGACCCCGATTCTCGGGGCGATCGTCGCTGACTCTTGGCTCGGGAAGTTTAGGTGAGTCACTTCATTAAAGATTCCACCACCAGTTCATACACTGCAGTCCATGCTTGTAACATAAAGTATAAAGTTCCCACAGTAGTATATACAGTATATACTGTATACATATACATAAGTAGTACATTTTTGTCGTAAGTGTAGGAGTAATATTGTGAAGAAAAAAAAACACTTAAAAGGACAGTTCTTCTTGATACTGTCTGGAATTCCTCTCGTGGTTGAAAGTAGCATTACAAAAACATTGTAGCTTTGAGATGAGCAGGTGCCCATCCTGCATTGAGTGGCTCATGTCATGTCCCTAGCTATCAGCTCGCACTGGCCTCTACCCCTCCCCCTAACAGCTGTCCACATGTTTGACACCTAAGGTTTAGGACATGGTTCAATTTCTTAAGCGTCAAGCCATACATAACATGCATTGAATATCAGCAGAGTTTTCCGCTTCTCCGTCAATTTGTCTTTAATGTTTCGTCAAACATCATTAGAGGTGCATTCCTTAAAATCCACCTGCAAATGCCTTAACATAATCAAGGAGTACGCATTCAACAGAAGCCCATGAAGCACATTATAAATGAGTGTGGGATAGGCAGGGCAGAAGACAGCAGTGACAGTCTCATGACCTCTGTCTCTTGCAGGACCATCATCTACCTGTCCATTGTCTATACGATTGGCCAGATTGTGATGGCCATCAGTGCAATCCATGACATTACCGACAAAGACAGGGATGGCATACCGGACACCATGACTGTCCACGTGTGGGTTGTTTATGCACTCATCCTGACCTCAAATGTGCACAAATGGCATGAGCTATGCAATTCACAATTGAATTAGATTCTCCCTCACTGAATTGTTCCTTCACTGAATCCAGGTTCCTGTCTATGCTGGGGCTTTTGCTTATTGCACTGGGCACTGGTGGTATTAAGCCTTGTGTGGCTGCCTTTGGTGGAGACCAGTTTCAGGATGACCAGGTTAGCTAGTTCAGTCATTTGTGCTGATTTTAATTTCGGTTTTGTATTATATGTGACAAGTATAGAACATTTAAACTATGAGAATGTGTAGAATTGTCTGGAAAACAATACATACTCCTTTCTCTCTATAGGAAAGGCAAAGAAGCACTTTCTTCTCTGTATTCTATTTGTGTATTAATGCTGGGAGTCTCTTATCAACCATTATTACACCGATACTCAGAGGTATGTACATCATCGCACTACTGCATAACTCAAGATATTGTTAAACTAAGTAAGCATTGGTGCTTATTGCAAGTGTTGGGCAGTTAGTTACTGTAATATTATAACTTTCTCCAGTAACTAGTAGTGTAACAAATTACTTTTTCCAAAACAGCAAGAATATTACAATTACTAATCCAGTAATTCAGTAATGATGCATTACTGCATTACAAGGAGGTTTCTGGTCCTAGCAAACTTAGGGTAGGCTAATTGAACCACCCTGTCCAATCATCTGATCCATTATCTGATTTGAGAGGCTGCAAGGTTTTCACTTTGGCCGATTGACTCCTAAGGTTAATTATTGATCCAATAAAGAGGATTCAATTCTAAAATGAGCTGGCCACACAGGTTGTCATTTTTCGGAAGGGGCAGGGTAGTGATTGTAAAAGTAACATAGTAATGTAACGAGTAAAGTAACTAATTACTTTTAATACCCAGTAATAATTAAAGTAACTTGCCACACTGCTTGTGACCAGTAAAGCAGATGCACATGTTGCTTTGGACAGTCTTGGCTTTGTGTGTTATGTAACAGCCCAAGAGTGCGGAATCTACAGTCAGCAAAAATGTTATCCGTTGGCCTTTGGAGTTCCTGCAGCGCTCATGGTGGTCGCTCTTGGTATGACACCGCCATTAAACATTTGAAAGCAACAACAATTCAAAGATTATGATCCTGTAATAGTGACAACATACTTTATTGTTATTAAGTGGTGTTTATCGTTGGGAGTGGCATGTATTACAAGGCTGAACCTCAAGGAAATATCATGCTGGATGTGTGCAAATGCATTGCAGTAAGTCAAGTTAAAATAACGTACATTCACATGGGCATAAATTTGCAGTACAGCCGTAAATTAAGTGTTTCATTTTGCCCTTTAGTTTGCCGTTAAAAATCGCTTTAGGCATAGGAGCAAACGATATCCAAAAAGAGAGCACTGGATGGACTGGGCAGATGAGAAATATGAAGTAAGATCACTTCTTTTACCATGAAATAAATAAATAACTATACATACATACATGTACTGTATATATTTTGTGTGTGTATATATATATATGTGTAAAATTAAGATTTATTTTCCCCTCAAATATTTCAGTTTGTTTTTCAAGTGAATTGTTCCCACTAGAAGGTGAAAAAAAGTTCTGACTATCTTTGTCTCATTCTTTTATATAACAAAAACCTGGCATTTTAACACGAGTGTGTAGACTTTTTATATCCACTGTGTGTATATATATATATATATATATATATATATATATATATATATATATTCTGTATATACAGTCTATCATAAACATATATATATATAAACTGTATATATATATTATTATTTTTCCTCCTTAGAAAAAAAAGTTGTATTTAGGTACCTAAATGAATCCCATGTTAATGGAACTGTCTATTCTCTACTTGTAGAAACTCCTCATTGCTCAGATCAAAATGGTCCTCAAAGTCCTGTTTCTGTATATCCCACTCCCAATGTTCTGGACACTATTTGACCAGAAGGTAACTTCTGCATCTGCCGGCACAGCAACATCATAAACACCATATTTTGAAAGGCAATGTGAAGATACAGTATTGTGAATATAGCATGCACACCTGACATGTTGTCTGTGGAAGCTAATAACTGCTTCTTTACAGGGCTCTAGGTGGACGCTACAAGCCACCACCATGGACGGGAACTTTGTATGTTATATTTTCAAACCAATCCTGTAATAACAACAGTAATCAACATGTTCAGGATTCCTAATAACTTTGTTTTCTTTCCAGGGATTTCTTATATTGCAGCCGGATCAAATGCAGGTAAGATAAAGATGATGTAATTTTGTTTTTAATGTCTAAAAAATGATCATTCTTCCCATTGTGTTAATTTGACAGACAGTGAACCCCATCCTGATCCTGACACTAGTTCCTTTAACGAATAGTGTAATCTATCCGCTGATCAGAAAATGTGGCTTTAACTTCACGTGAGTATAGGCTATACCAACCACGCCATTGTATTATGTATAGGTCCTTAAGCAAGATGCCTAACCTTTGCAAGCCTTTTGTATCTGTGGTGTTACAACAGCCCTTTGAAAAGGATGACAGTTGGGATGTTTTTTGCTGCCATGGCCTTCGTGGCTGCTGCCCTGGTTCAGCTTGAGATTGACGTGAGTGTCAGAAAACATAAACATCAAGCTTTCATTGTCTCACCATGGCTGTGGATTTACAGTAGGCAATCACATTGGGTGGATGTTATTATGTATGACTGATGTTAGAACATTCTGCAAACTAAGAATATAAATATTGTGTTTATTTACCTACATTATGTTCATTCTAAATATGTGCCTTTACAGAAAACATTGCCTACCTTTCCATCAGCCTCGCAGAGCCAAATTAAATTACTTAACATGGGCGGTACTCCATTGACAGTAACCCTGCCAAACCAGCAGGGTCCAGTAGATCTCGCTGCAGGGAAGGTATGTGTAACAGAACATGATGAACGATGAGTGAATTATTTCATGAAATTGATATAATACAGGCACTTCTCTTATTTGCAGATATAAGGTATTACACAAGGTATATGCAATGTGTGAGGCATGCAAGATCCCTCAACCTCCTTTCTATTTGTAGGATACTACATACTTTACATTTGATGAAGCTGTGATCAGTGTTTCATTGGGAAGTCCTGGGATATCTAGAGACATTCCCTTGGAAAAAGACATGCGGCAAACACTTCTCATTCCGGCAAACGTCAGCAGTGAATGGATACTGGTGCGTTAGGACATTTAAAATTACACACATCTTGTTAGCAAGTCTAAATCATACTCTTATCATTCATTGCAGACCACAGACTTAACTGCCAAACCAGAGCAAGGCAGCAATGCAATAAGGTAAAATATTTAGATCTTAATCAAAAGTTAGAGTTATTTCTAATTTGTTATTTTGAGATGTGTATAATGTGTCTGTCCTTGCTACCTACACTGTGAATACTTTTTTCTGAATATGAACCATTTATGTTTATGATCATTTCAGATTTGTCAATGGAATGAATACAGCGGTGAATGTAACAAGTAGTGCTGCCAACATTGGATTCATTGGAACAAGCTCCTATTCCAACTACTCTTTAATAAAAAATGGAAAGTAAGCATTTGCCTTCTCTCCCCTTGTTCTGCATAATTCCTAAAGCTGATATACAAGCACAATGTGCTGACGAAGTGGCTTTTCTGCTTCATTGACCAGGACCGTGTTCACTATAAGCAACGGTGCAGAGTCATGTGAATATGACAGAGAATTTGGATTTGGAAGTGCCTATACACTTCTCATACCCAATGATTTCTTTTTTGTGCCCAACGTAAGTTTCACTTTCTCTAACGCGTACATTTATTTTAATGCAAGAGCTAAATGTGCTCTAATACTTTACCCTGTGGTAAGGTAAATGTGGCAACTTTTTATTTAATTATAAACAAGACTCCAAGACTTGAGATGCGACTAGATTCTGTTTGATGTGTAGACCTAATAAGTGAATAGAAAATGTTTCATCACCTCATACCTACAAATACCAAGTCTGTTTTCCATCTGGTCCAGATATGTGATACTTTTGACCTTGTGGTTTTCAGTGTGCAGAAGCCATCAGGGAAGCAGAAGACATCCAGCCAAACTCAGTTCACATGGCCTTACAGATACCACAGTACTTCCTAATTACAGCTGGTGAAGTGGTCTTCTCCGTAACCGGTCTGGAGTTTTCCTACTCACAGGTAAAGGAAATAGGTGGGCAGTTCCATATACTTCATTTTAGTGATGCTACACATACTGTTATTTGTTTTATAATAGACTTGTTTCTGTCTTCAAGGCACCTAGCAACATGAAAGCTGTTCTACAAGCCGGCTGGTTGTTTACTGTGGCTATTGGCAACTTCATTGTGCTCATTGTGGCTGAGCTTGCAAAACTCCCAAAACAGGTATGTTGTAGCCTAAAGCCCATACCAAATTGAAAATGAACATGGAAAAGGGAATATTGCATCGATAGTTGCAATTGTTGTTGTTAACACTGACGGTCTCTGTAGTGTCAATGTCTTTACTCCTGTTTCAGTGGGCAGAGTATGTCCTGTTTGCCTCTCTCCTGGTCGCTGTTTGCTTGATCTTCTCCGTAATGGCATATTTCTACACATACATCGATCCTGCAGAGATTGAGGCCCAATTCAGGAAGAAAGATAATGAGGATACCAAAATCCCTGTGGACAAGGATAACCAAATTGGAAAAGATGGATTGAGTCCAGTCAGGGAAACCCACATGTGAACAATCCAACAAACCAAATAAATATTCCTATGTCTTAAGATCAAAGTTAAGAAAACTGAAACTAGTGCCAGTGTCCTCTTGCAGGTATGTGAGGTGCGTGTGTGTGTGCGCATGCGTGTGTGTCTGTGTGTGTGCATGCACACGCTTGGTAAATGAAATAGTCAATAGTGTGTAAATGTAGACAATGCACATTCTATTAACCTGTTGTAGATCTAGGACACTGATAGGATATCACTTATTTTTTTAAACAAAATTATTGCAAGCATCCGACTTGAAATCAATCAACAATGATGTAGTCCTAATCATGCATTTTGTTTTTGTATTATTTTTTAGTAACTGCTTTGAATAAAAAGAATACAACGACCGGTGTATTTTTCTGCTGTTTTGAGATTCTCCATTGACACTTTTTGGTTATGAAATCAATATAATCTAGTGGGCGATCTTATAGTCCTAGGCCGAGGCTATGCAGTTTGTGCACTACAGTCAAAATAATATAAAATGGCATGCATTTAGAGGTAGACATCATAGACTACTGTCTGTGAAGTTCTTATAGTGTCTGATTGTACCCATGTAGTCACCTATGCCTACACTTTCATACATATACCACTAAAAGTGTGTGGCACACAATTATACGATTGACGACACGTGCACTGTAAATGTTTTTTTCATAGTTGCGATTGGTTCTCCAGAAAATGAGTGTGACAGCAATCAAGATGGCGTTTGGCAATAGAGAAAAGTGAGGCTAGAACAACAAACATTTCAACTCTATAAGTGTGAATGTTTCTTAAAGGAATGTTCAACCACAACGCTATATGAACTTTGGGGAGTAGTCAAACTGGTGCTAATAGATTGCGCCGTGCCAGCGTCACTGATCCAACGTTTGCTAACTAGCTGCTAAAGTAGCTAGCGGTGCTCTTATCTGCGGAAGACCAGTGAACCAATACGGCACGGTACTGTGGACTGTAAACCAGATCGAAGTACAGCAAACTGGCCAAGTTGATAATTCAGGATCGAGGTATTTAAACTAAACAATGCTCGCAGGTAAATTGTAGAAAGGTAGTCGGCGAGAGGGACAACTAAAGCATCTTAAAAGGCGTCATCTTCGTTGATTCTACGCCATGGCTCACTCTCCTGTACAAAGCGGACTTCCTGGGATGCAGGTAAGATGCACATTTTAACTTCTTGTGACTAACTACGGTAACCATTCTTGACTTTACTTGTCAAGCGCTTTGATGTATCGTTAAGCGTTTTAACTGCCATGGTCAATTTAACGTTTCATGGTTAAGTTTAGATTCCTTCGAAATAAGTGATAGGCTTGCAAATACGATTGCAGTGCATATTGGTGTCAGCCCAAATCTACCGTAGTATTTCTATGATCGATTTACGGTACATCAATAGCTTGTATTGTTTGTATTGCCCCCTCCTCTGGACAAATGTACGGTATGCTTTTGCATCCATACGATGTGGCAATCAGCAGCCAATGTTTTTGGACTTCTTATTATTTTTCTTATTAAATTGAATAACCAAGATGGTAACACGAACTGAACACATACTTTTGTGTGACTACTGTAGAATATTCTTGATGACCAGACTAGTTATTAGTAATACCAGTAACCTGCTGCCATGTTGTTGCTGCTTACAATCAACCTATGTTAAATTGTAGATCCAGTCTTGTAGGTTGCTGTCAGTTTAGTTTACTAACTGACTTTTAAGGCGTGATTTAAACTAGGTCATTGCTCATTCACTCACAATGAAGGCATGATGATCGGCAAACTTGGTAAGGCATATCTTTAAGCTCTGTCATGCTAGACCCCTATGCTAGACCACATTACCCCTCATTCTGAATGAAGAAGCTGGATTACATGTGTAGTGGGTTTAGCTTTGGACGAGCTAAATATCTGCCTTGGAGGCTGATAGGCCTGTGAGGATAATATGCATGTATTCAGAGCAGGTTTTAAAACAGACTGTACAGGTAGTTGTTGCTGTAAACCTGACTAGTGGTCCTACTACATTTTCTTCATTATTTTTACTAGGGCCTTTTCATCAACATACTTTTCCACCCCAATGCCTGACTGCACCAGTGTTGGGCTATCTTGTCCCTACTTGGCTATGTTGTGCCCTGCACTACTACACTTTGTTCATTGCTAACAGAATTTCACGGCTCTCATTGCATTTTTTTTTTCCCCAGTGTGTAACTGATTGTGCACATTATCCTTCAACAAACCATGCATTAGCAGTCTTACAGGAAGCTATACTCTGGGGAGGTATGATGGCAAAAGGCCTGTCTGCAGCTAGAGAGCATATAGTAACTTAAGTACTGATGTATGTGTTGAAATAAACATGGCACCATATTAGGTTTGATAAAAGGAAACCTCTTATCTTAATGCTGAGTTTGTAGTGCAATTCATGGAAATGCATAACGCCAGCAGGCATACTTCAGGCAGTTTCAGCTTATTATTGCAACGCTGTAAGGGGAATTGGAATGGCAAGAATGAGGAGCCCAGTTCTTCCCATGAGGAAATGATCCATTTAGTTGGGTCAATAAGGTGTAGGCCTTCTGCTCTGTCCTGTGTGATGAAAGTCATTAAACCTCATCACTGATGGGCCGTCATTTGTGTTTACAGTCATTGTGTACACGTGCTGAGCAGCGAAGTACACTCGTCAAAGTCTGCATTTCATTCACCAGACGTTAGTCTCAAACACATGGGCTACATAGGCTATTTCAAGCCATTGGGCAGAAATCTAACAAAATATGTCAGACTAATTTGTTTGCCAACAAGCCCCAATGTGAGTTTTAGGATTTGTAGGCTAATGCCGTGCTTTGCTGTCTGTGCCTGTGTGCTGTGATTATTGTGTTTACATTCCACACTGCTTGACTTTCTCATGACCTAAGGATGATATGGGTTCCTGCTTTTGGTCAGACCTTCAAATCCTTGATGACGTCTACTAAAACACATTCCTCACTGGCTTATTCTCTTACTGTCTTTGTGAGGCAGGAAACGCTTTCCATTGGGTTTGTCATAGTGCACTTTAATACTGGTTGTTCTGAATTGTACATTGAGAATGTGTGCAAAAAAATCATCACAGTAAAATGAAAACAATCAAAACTCTTACTAGGCTACTCATAAGATTATAGCATAGTCACTGTTGGTTTTGTTTAGTGTTTCCATAACTGTAGTATCCACTATGTATGTACTGCTGTTTGCCTTAAAAATCTACTTTGGTTGTCTTTCTGTCTGACAGAATCTCAAAGTTGACCCAGAGGAACTTTTTACCAAGCTGGACAGAATAGGAAAAGGATCGTTTGGGGAGGTTTTTAAAGGCATTGACAATCGATCTCAGAAAGTTGTGGCCATTAAAATTATTGACCTCGAGGAGGCAGAGGATGAAATTGAAGACATCCAACAGGAAATCACAGTGCTTAGCCAATGTGATAGCCCCTTTGTAACAAAGTATTATGGAGCCTACCTTAAGGTAAGCTATAACTATGAATATAGTATTAATGTACTTAATGTAAACGGCTACAGTGTGGGCATTATTTAAGTGTCAACAGTTTCTAAATGACATCTTAGGAAATTGCATGAAGGTTAATAAATTATGCATATAGTAATAGAACATGTCTGACTTGGCTACTATGACGGTAGTCTCGCAGAGCCAGCCTTTACTTCCTTAAAGTCTGGGACACAGCGCTGGCTAACTGCGTCAAGATCCGCCTACTTGACAGGAGAGGTGTTTCAATTGACATGCACGATGACCAACAACGTAACTCGATGACAAAGTCGGACGTTAAACTTAGACGGAGGAATTTGTTGAGAAACGTACCAACTGTTTTCAGTATTGTATATCTGTTAGATAAGTACACTATATGGTTACTGCTTAAAATAAATGCAACAACTAAACTTGGTAAATAAAGCTGTGCCCTATCGTACAGCATTACAGTGTATATGTATCAGATGTTCAGCACAGAGTTGCTAGTGCTAATGTACAGAACGGAAGAGGCTGAGACTGTAACTATGACAGTAACTGAATGAGCCATTAGGCCAGTGTTGTAAGAACAAATGCCCATTTTGACAACTTCACAAAGTTTCACAATTTCTAGCAAGAGAAAAGTATATCACCTGCCATAGTTCACTGTGGCAAGTGCCAGGTGATCATTAGTAAACTGACAGTTTACTAATAGTGACTATCATAGGTGTTGTGTTTGTGCATTTAGGAAATGCAATAAAAGGCAGATGTTTTGGAAATTTGCTGTCCAGCTTATTGGAGTAAACTGCAGTAAATAGTCAGAGCTATCACCCCATATACGATACTGATACATCTGTCCACATGCCACTGCAGTGTATCTTAAGATGGAGAGAAGACATCAACTCACCTGATGAATGCCCTAATGATATTAAGATCATTCAGCCTCCTGGTGCAGGAGTCATAGTACCAGTAATGAACCACATGGCAAACTGACCTAGGATTGTTTTTACACATTTTGTACATTGAAGATAACATGCATCTAAATTGATACATCTTTCTTTTATATAGGGTACAAAATTATGGATTATTATGGAATATTTAGGTGGAGGATCAGCACTAGATTTGGTAAGTGCATGAGGGTAATGGCAGTTGCCCTGTTTATCTTTTAATTTATTATATATTTTACATTCTTTCTGAAACTATTAAATTAGAGGTGGTAACAATTAAATATTATTAATCCTAACTGCATACCCCAAGTATCAAAGAGAGAGTGTGTGTGTGTGTGTATATATATTTTGAGCGCAGATCTTATTCTATCTCCTCTTAGTTGGAACCAGGGCCATTAGATGAAGCACAAATTGCTACCATCCTGAGAGAGATATTGAAGGGGCTTGAATACCTGCATTCTGAAAAGAAAATCCACAGAGACATCAAAGGTGAAATTAAATATATTACCTGTGTGAATACACGGTTTGCCATTTTGTTGATTCTTTAGTTGAAGTATGTATTAGGAAAATATAATGGTACAATGCTTTATTACAATCATGTATTCTCTACTACCCAACCATTAAACTAGTCCAGTCCAAGTAACAGAAATGTAATCGGATCTTCAAGCACACAGCATGGGTTGAAACAAATACAGATAGTTGTACTTGGAGTCAACGGTATGGGCTTGCCTTTGCCAGCTGTGCTGATGCTCTTAAATTCTTGGAGGCGGGACGTTCACCAGCTCGTGTGTTTCTGTTTGGTTCCCAGCGGCTAATGTGTTGCTCTCAGAACAAGGGGATGTGAAGCTGGCGGACTTTGGAGTGGCGGGGCAGCTGACGGACACCCAGATTAAGAGGAACACATTTGTAGGCACCCCGTTCTGGATGGCACCTGAAGTCATAAAACAATCTTCTTATGACTCAAAGGTCAGCATCCTTCATTATCATGCTCGAAGGTTAGCTAATGAATGCTCTATTTGAAGGAAGTGAAGAGTTTTCATTTTATTTAAGGTCACTGCTGATTTTACGCTGCGCTGTTTAGCTTGTCTGTCCTTTCGTTTTCTCTTTAGTTTTCATTACATGACTAGAAATTGCAGTATTTTAGCACAGCCTTGGGTTGTGATATTTTATTTAAAAAAAAATGTATGAAAGGTTTCTAATTACTGCTGCTTTAGCAACCCAAAAATGGCTAGTAGTTATAATGTGTGTAAGCATGTTTAGATTCTAGAATTTCTGTTCTGAATTGTTCCTGCTCTAAGCTGTGTTGTGTTGTAGGCAGACATCTGGTCGCTGGGCATCACGGCAATAGAACTTGCCAAAGGAGAGCCGCCCCATTCTGAACTCCATCCCATGAAGGTTTTGTTCCTCATCCCAAAGAACAACCCTCCCACGCTGGAAGGAAACTACAGTAAACCCCTCAAGGATTTTGTGGAAGCTTGTCTAAATAAGGAGCCCAGTTTTGTAAGTCCAAAAGACACGTGTCCTTACCAAAATATCTGTTTTAGGCGGACCACAGAAGATGTGGTGCGGCATAATGATTTGCTGTTTTGCAATCTTTCCTCAGAGGCCGACTGCCAAAGAACTGCTGAAACACAAGCTGGTTGTGAGGCATGCCAAAAAGACATCGTACCTTGCAGAGTTGATAGACAAGTACAAGAGGTGGAAAGCGGAGCAGTCTCGGGAGAAGTCCAGCTCGGATGAGTCTGACACGTAAGTCATCGTCTGGTCAAGGGCGTTTAATGTTGTCACTCTGGTTTCTAAATGTACTAGCTCTGTGGTGTCGCTGTAGGGAGCAGGATGTCCAGGCATCCGGAGGCAAGGACTCTGCCAGTGATGACTGGATCTTCAACACCATCCGGGAGAAGGACGTTAAGAAGCTTCAGAATGGAGCAGAGCAAACTGCTGAGCTGGAGAGGAACCAGGTGTGAAACTGCACTTTGTTTTTTATTTTTTTTTAGCATACTGTACCTGTCAATCACAGGACAGTATTCTGGGCGTTAGTCTATTTTAACCTGGTGTACTTTCAGGTGCAAGATGGTCCGAAGATGCCTTTGTCACAGAGCTTGTCTACAATCTTTTCCCCGCTGTTTACACAGGTCAATACACCTTTCTATGCATAATTTCTCTAAATTTGCAAATTATTTTGACTATTTTATCACTTGTTTCACAATGACTTGAAGATTATCGGGGTCGTCCTGTGATTCATGACCAAATCCACATTCTGATGTAATTGTCCTAAATATAATTAATTTGGGCAGACCACAGTTTATACATAGTATTTCTTTTAAATGGACACCCTCAAAGTTGTCTGGATTGTGTTTAAAATCTCTTCTAACGGTGTCTTGTTTTTGCAGTTGAAAGAGAAAAGCGTGGCCAGTAATGGCAATATGGAGGCTGTGGAGCAGCTGAAGGAGGCCATTTTCCTGGCAGAGGAGGAGTGTCCAGGAATCTGCGACTCTCTGCTGACTGAACTGCTGCAAAGACTGCAGAGGTAATGCCAGCTGCCACTGCCTCTCTACACGGCGTTGCAATGAAGCCGTTTCTCTCCATTGAGAAATGACTCTCATTGAGCTTTTCCGTAGCCTGCGTCTTTACAGCGAACGGTGCTTGAAGTGTTTCTGTCCTATTTGTCAGGTTCTCCCGGCCTAGAGCCTCAAGCCCTCAGTGAGAAGAGTTGGCGCCTGGCAGCATGCAGCCTCGTGGTCCACCATGTGAATGATGGCGGTCAGGTCATTGCCACTGTCGTCCACAAGCAGGATGAAGTCTCCATAAGTCACTCGCCTAAATCTAATATTGGCCTGCTTAATCTGTTCTTGAAAACAAACGCACCGTGGAGGGTCCTGTTCAGGACAGTCGGACTCAGCTACCATGGCAATCGTCACCTGCTGCGAGACATTCTCCGTGACTGCTATGTTTAAGAATGGATGTCCGTTTGTCTCCAAGGAATCGTGATGCGCGATGTGGCTTATGCTCTTTAGTTGTCACTGCAGCCTTTCAGAGAAAGCGTTCGTATCTTGGTTGTGTCTGCGTGGGTTTGTTCAGATTTCCTGTGAAATGTGTAGTGGACATTGAGGTCATTGAAAACTCAGGTATCTTGCTTTACATTGGTTTGGGTCCAGTGGGAGCTGGGCAGTGGGAAAGTGCTACAGTATATCAGGTGGCTGTACATATTTGTAAATAAGAATTATTTTTACCGATAATATGAAATACTGCATTAAGGAATCACTGTGTACAAAAGGCCAAATGAGAACTGTAGATGCTGGTTCAAAGTAAAATATTTAGAGATTTTAAATGGACATCATTGAGATTGCCTTGCCTTTTATTACCTGTTATTTTATACATCAGGCTCTGATTGTAATATCCTTTAGTTTTTAAAAGGACTTAACCATTGAATGAGAATGGAAGCCTTCTATCATGTTAGTGATTTATTTTATTTGACTTTATCTGATTATAGTATTCTAGTTAATAACACACATGCTGTGCTACTTGTACTGTAAGGAATGTAGAATGTAAAAGCAGGCTGTATAATTTCAATGCCACTCCAATAGCACAGTGTACATTCTTGTTCAGTAATTTGTTCAGCCGGGCCTGGAGTCATTCTTGGTTGATGTTTGCACCCATCATTTCAGCCCTGTGTGTTTGACTATTAACTGAGGTTTCACCCATTCATTGCATTTCAGGGGCAGTTCATCAACAGGCTTGTCTTCCTGGGAACAGGCGAGGTACAGGTCTGTCGGTACAGTCAGCTTTAATTGCACTTAAAATACAAATAACGATGCCTATTTGTACCATAAACAAAGTAGCTATATGACGGTAGCATGATATTTTATTAGCCTTGCTGTATGGCACCAATGTCTGGCGAATGTATAGCTGAGAAGTTCAATCCCAGTGAACATGCACAGACTTCTCATATATTGTAGATCACGCTGCAATAACTATAGTAGCATAAAGCCAGCTGCTGAGATGCAATGTGCACTTCTCTACTACTAGTTACTTATATGTGCAAGAAATATTAGTCCAGGGAATTTACCAGCTTCATATGCGTTGTAGCATACCAATGCTGGGAGAATGCTGAGATGGTATTGTGATTTTTCGATTTGCCAAATTGGCATTTTCTAATGAACAAATGGACAGAGAAAGGTAACTTGCATAGCCCTGTACATTGGCGAATACACTTTCTTGACTGAAAACACTGGGGAGGGGGGGGTTGTCTCTTGGTATTTATCTGTTAATAGCCTGTAATATATTTTGTATCCTGTCCTGCTAGTTTTTTCAGCTGCAACATCGGCAGGAGAGGTTAGCAGAACAGTGCTTTACTTTTAGTCCCAGACACCTGTTATCACCCAGTGTTGTACCAGTGATGCCATGTTTCACATTTCCCTATGTCGTTCAGCCCTAATTACATTACCAATCTGACAAGTCAAAGTGCCATTTCACTTCCCAATTTCCACCCATGTACAAGTCTGCCTGTAGTAGCTCAATCTTTATCAGTGTTGCACTTTGTACATTTTGTCTGGATTTCAACATACATGATAGTCATTAGGTCACCATATGTTGGGATTTACATGCTTGCTACAGTTTTATTTGGTGAGCAAGATGATCAATAGGACTCATTGCTCAGGTAGGATATTCTATTAAACTTTATTTTAACCCAGGAGTTCAGTATATTATAGAAAGGACATTTTGTTATTTGATGTTCATTAATACACATTTCATTTATGTAGCACGTTCCAGAATGTCCCATGCTCATTTAGCACCAAGGTCATGGACTGCTTGTTTCAACAAAATATTAAGAAAAAATAAAAGTCTAACATTAATTGGGATTCTTTTATTTTTCTGGTTGACAGATGTCTGGGTTGCGTCATCTTTAAACAACTAATGATACGATTTTTGGCACTATGCCAAATTCATATAATTTAACTAGTGAAATTGCATCAGTCTTCACGTGCTGAGTAGATACTTCTCGTAGACATTTTAAAACCACCTGCAACAGGTCGGCAAATACCTCACAGCAAGTTTTATTTACACATCCAAAAACAAAAGATCAAATTTCTCACACTATATACAGATATTACATACAGTGTTTATACACCTTACATAATTTTGTACACAAGAAAAATATACATAAAAATGTAAACCTTTGTATGCAAAAAAATACCTTAGACAAATTAAACAAGGACCAATAAAAGGTGACTAGAATATTAGCTCATCCTATCATCTTTAAAAACAGTAATACAGTACATTCAATGAGTATAGGAATTTGTCAGCCATTTCTGAATTCAAGCAGTTACAAGTGCCTACAAGCCCTGTTAATTTTGATCTACATGTTTTGTTGGTAGAGTGAACTGGTACAGCAACTAATCTCACGCTATGTGAATACAGCAGTATTGCCTTGCTTGCCCAAACTCAAGAAAACATTCCATTGCAATGTCCAGGGGCATTGTCTTTGCATCTACAGATGACACAACCACCGAGAAGCCCAGTTGTCTCCTGTTGAGCTACATGTTCACACTTAATGTGCTGTCTCTTTGGAACTGAGAGAGAGAACTGGGCCTCCTCTCAGCTAGAGGTGGGCTCTGATGCAGGATAATAACGCTAATGATGGCGTCTGTTGGTTCTAATGAGCGTCCAAGCAGAAAGCAAGACAGACGGGGCCATGCAAGATGCCACTGGCCACATCTCGTCCTGTGCAAATCTTAGTTGAAACATAACGTATGCATCTGTATAGATTCTCTTTCCCCTCAAGGGAAAAGGGTACGCAATGCATATTTGGGTCTCATCTAACCACCGAGTATGAAGCCAGTGGTCACAATCTAAGGGAAATGTTGATTTGTTCTTAGATCTCACCCCATGCAATCCCAGACTTTAAGCAGCAGCAGCAGCTATGTGCTGTAGTTTAATAGCTATCAAAAAGTCTTTCACAATATAATTTAAAAACATGACAGTGTACACATACAAGACATTGATCCGTCTGATTTTGAGAGAACATTTTGATAGCCATTAAAACAGACGCATTCCACAAAACACAGGTTCCACGGAGTACTTCGCAAATAACAATTTCAATCCATTGCTACTGAACAAATCACCAATAAACGCCAATGCTGAGATTGCTATTCTATATACCTAATACTCAATGTCTGAGAATCTGTTTAATAGCATCTAATTAAAAAAAAAAACTCATGGTTGTGGTTGCTGTGACAATTTACCAAACTGGGATGAATCAATTTGTCAATTATTTTCTAAACTGACAGGATATGATTATCAGTTACTATGCATCATTGACCTTAAGAATTCACCTGATAGTTGAGAAGAACAGACGGTGCTATTATACCTCAGACATGCTCAATGTGCCAGTTCATACCATGGCGTCACACTACCACAGACAGCTGACAGATGGCCAAACACATTATGTTCATATACAAATTCACTGTATCCAATACACATCATTCTCTTAAGTCATTCTCTGGGTTAGTTCCACAACATCAGGTTTCTGTATGTCCAGAGAGTATGTCTGAGATGACTAAGCCACTACGGCCTTCTTGACCTTTATCATTACACAAGCTGATATTCCTCCCCTACTCTTGTTGCAGAGACGTTGATTGGACCTCATCGGTGGTCTGTCACTGACACATTTCTAGTTCATAAAAACGTTTTAAAATGTTTTGACCGTTACAAAGGCCCAAATGTATTTCTGGTCCATATCAGCCAGGATTACATAGTGAAGCTACATTTACGTGGAGACCAATACAATACCTTATAATATGAGAGTTATGTCCATGTGTTTTATTGCTATAAGAAACCAGATTTACCTTCAACTGTCCACTAGGCCACCTTTATGGAGCCCCACAACCAACGGTGAGGTCAAGCAGTTCTTAATATCTGAGCAAACCAATAAAAGAGCAAATATATACAATATAAAAACAGCCGTTTAAAAGTCGTTTGGTAAATTCAGTTTCTGTAAAATAGATGAGACTGAGAGATAGATGCTTGAAACATAATGGGTCACAACCTATACTCATAAGACAGCAAGAGCAGTGTAAGCAAGTAGACAAGACAAGTGATATGAGCAAGGCAGAACGTAGCTGATCATCGTGAGACTAGACGAGCAAAGCAAACACAACTGACCACTGATAAAGGCTTTTGAGTGGATGCATTCTGGAGCACTGGTGTTGTTGTATTTTTGCCACTATGATTAGAAACAATCACTCCTAGGTCAGGCTGTTCACTCCTCTGACACAAATCCTGCCTGACCATCACCCCCTGCTGGTGACACCACTATGCAGCACGCACGTCCAACCAGTGGACTCACAAATGACTCAGTCCCCTTCGTAGAGCCCAGCAGGCTACAGATAAAAACAAAAGAATTAAATAGAGAAAATCTGAACTTGTGCAAAAGATCAAATAGTGCACCTTTACCACATTGCACACATGTAGCCGATGGCGAGCGTTGGTTAGCCAGATGGTAGGATATCCCAGTCCACACACACACACGCACGCACACACACACACACACACACACACACACCTGTCAGTTACTTTGTGGGAAGGGAGGCGTGCTGCTGCTGGCACGTGCAGCCGTGGCACTCGCTATGGAAAAGCCAGCGGGGGGCGCCGTGGAGCTGTGGCTTGGCTGGACGTCCTTGGGGATGCCGCTGTGTGAGGCCAACTGGTGGCCGAAGGCCGCGCTGAACTGAGGGAGCTGATGCTTGGGCTGCGCGGAGGCCAGGAGGTCGTGCGGCGAGGGGGAGAGGGACACCGGAGGGGCGCTCAGGCCCGTCAGGCCCCCCTGGGGCATCGCTGAGAGGGCCGCCATGGGCTGCAGGCTGGTCACAGAGTGGCTGGTGGTGGCCGGTGGCGTGGACAGAGACGTGGAGGCCATGTGGCTCTCGGCGCCCAGCAGGCTGCTGAACGGCGAGGGCTCGTTCAAGGGCAGCGGCAGGTTGCTCCAGGGGGAGCGCGGCACCTCCAGCAGCAGGGGAGCGTCCGTCTGGAAGGGGCCGGCGTGCGGGGACGACATGTGCTCGCTGTACGGGGACGGCTCGCTGCCGTACGGGCCGCCCTGCCCCGGAGAGGACCTGCAGGCATCCGGCTTGGCCAGAGCCACTGTCCGGGAGAACGTCCGCTCGGGGAGGGCGCCGGAGGGCGAAGGAGCTACCGTGGAGGAGGTGGTGGAAGAGGAGGAGGAGGAGACGGCAAGGTTGGGCCCAGAGCTTGGTAGCTGGTTGGGGGGCTGAGTTGGCGGCGAGGGGGGAAAGGGAGCTCCGGCGGGATGCAGGAGGTTGTCCTCCAGCTCTAGGCTGGGGAAGCTCTCGGTGGCGATGCGGCCGTTCATCAGGTCCCCCATGGGCTGCACTGGCCCGGGGAACACGGCCATGGCACGGTGGTCCACGCCCTCCGACGACGACAGCTCCCCCATAGACGTTAGACACACCAGGGAGTCTGGGTAGGAGCCCATGGCCTGGAGTGCCCGCACCAGCTCCTCAGCCTCCTCCGTGGTGGGCAGCAACTCCCCATTCTTACCTAGACACGCACACACACGCACGCACGTGCACACACACACACGCACACACACCATCATCAATCACTTCCTGGCAGACAGGAAAATT
>JAODUK010000014.1:3212120-3224554 GCA_027564635.1 Typhlichthys eigenmanni | reverse complement strand
CTCTCTCTCTCTCTTTCTCTCTCTGTCTGTCTCGGTCTTCATTTATCCCCGTCGTTCATTACATGCCTCAATGACAGATCTTCAAAGAGCAACTGCATACGCGCGTGGTGCTTGTTGCCGTGGAGATCTGGACAGACGGCGATCATATCCCCGTTACGGAAAAGCCGCTGGAAATGCTGCGAGATTTCTCCAAGTACCGCCAACAGAGCATAAAGCACCATGCAGATGCCGTGCACCTCTTCTCGTAAGTGCACGCCGCCCCTTGGACGGGCTCCTGGCCTGGCAGCAGCTAACCCATTAATGCCATAGTCAGGGCATCCGTTCACATTCCCATTATAGCCCTCTCATAGTCCATAGAACTATATAAATGACGTTATAGTCACATATTATGTGCAATCAATGAGTCAGTATGCCTTTAGGGTAGTCTCGTCGTCTGGCAGTTACAGTACTTGAATATGTTCAGCAGCTCTGGACCAGATACATTTGCTCACACGTTGGTGTAGCAAATGTCACATAGTCTCAGCCTCTTCCAGCCATCAGCACTACGTCACATGGGCAACTCTGTGCTGAATGTCTGATACATATAACCCTGTAAGCTCGACACGAGACTCTTGGACTTTCGGGAAGTAATACTGTCGATATCCATTGGCTGTTGTCACTCACAAGTATGTCTCACATTTACGGTGCAACGACAGCGCAGTGCTTTTATTTACTCATTTAATATTAAACATTAATTTGAATCAGTAACCGTAGCCAACATATTTACAGATTTACAAGACCTGTAAACAGCCAGAGACTTGTGGTTTAGTTTTCTTCATTGAAAGATTAACGTCCATCTTGGTTATTGAGTTACATAGTTGGTCGTCGTGCATGTCAATCAAAACACCTCCTTGTCATGTAGGCAGATACTGACACAGTTAGCCAGCACTGTGTCCCAGACTTAAAGGCTGGCTCGGCGAGACTATCCTTTCCCTGCTGGACAGGTGTGGTAGTGCAAGCACTAATATCAAACTGTGCTCCCAGTGGTCAGGTGACATGGCAGCCATCACCATTGGTGTATATATGTGCGTGTGAATAGGTGAATGTGAGGCAATACTGTACAGCGCTTTGAGTGACCAGAAGGTTGGCAAATCACTATATATATTTAGTCCATTAACCATTTGTTATTTTAATTTGAGCCAATCAGATAAGGCAAGTACAATAACCTGTATTGTACCTGTAGAGGTGCTGTTACCTACGTTTGGTTACGCTTGGTTAAACATTCTTGCCATGGTTTCCATGGATATTCATCACTTCTGCCTTTTTTGTGTTCCAACATCCCATAGCAATGTGACCTTCCACTACCGTCGAAGCAGCGCTGCGTATTTCGGAGGCATGTGTTCTGTGAGCCGCGGCGTGGGGGTCAACGAGGTCAGATTCGGTGACGGATGTCCAGCGACACACTGTGAATGAATCACACAGTATAATTGCAGGGCGACTAATCTGTGATGTCTGCTGTGCCCAACAGTATGGTACCACCTGGGCTATGGCGGGGTTACTCTCCCAGAGCCTGGCACAGAACCTGGGCATCCAGTGGGACCCGGCTTTGAAAAGAAGTACACACATTTCATTATAACTTTTATAATATTACCTAACATAATAATAGTTTATACGGATGCTATAGCTAATTTAGAAAAAATATATAATGAATGATATTTATTAATAATAATAATAATAATAATAATAATAATATTATTATTATTATACCTAACATAAAAATGTATATGGATGCTATAGCTAATTTAGAAAAAAAATATATAATAAATGATAATGATTAATTGATATTATTATTATTATTATTATTATTATTAATAATAATAATAATTATATTATTATATAATCGTCATCAGTAGTAGCATAGTAGTAGCAGTAGTAGTGTTATACTGTATTGTTGTATAATGTTTATGTGTTATTAGTGTGTGAAGGTCTCTGCTGAGCATTGTAATGACTAAATGGGCCCACCTAATCACATCACACTGTCAAGGCTTTTTCCAATTTCCTTCATCCATTTAAATCTCTCTCTCTCTCTCTCCTTCCCATTTGCAGAGGAGTGTGGTTGTACTGATTCCTGGGAGGGTTGCATAATGGAGGACACTGGGTAATGTCTAAGATCTGCTGACACACACACACCCACATACACAAACACCCTCAAACGCACGCACTCACACTCATTGTTCTTGTCATCATCCCCGTGTTGCATGCTGTATGCTGTCCTATTAAAGACTGAATCATTCACGCCTGCCAATCATTTGCTGTGTTTTGACAGGCTTAAAAATGCTAAGAGGATAAAAACACATGCCATTAAAGTATAAACCCTGAGAGGATGGCGCATCCCTTTGAAAAGCGCACATGTGAACTTCACATGTGGTTCTCTCGGCCTGTAGGGACACAACGTAACAATAACGCACATGGTTTGTGTTGGAATATTAGTGCTAACTGATCAGCACCTCTCCTCTGGTTATTCAGAGTACAGCACCCACGCAAGTTCTCCAAGTGCAGCATCTCAGACTACAAGGAGTTCCTTTTAAAAGGAGGCGGGTCATGCCTGTTTAACAGGCCCACCAAGGTTAGAAGCTCAGAACGGTGCAATACAGTTCACGCATCCTAACCGTCAAGCAGAAGAATACCCACTGACAGACCGTATTCATTTCCCTTTGGCAGCTATTCGAGGCGACAGAATGTGGGAACGGGTTTGTAGAAGTGGGAGAGGAGTGTGACTGCGGGACGAGAACAGTGAGTTTTTGAAACACTGCGTCATTCATTTGGAAATAACAAGACTTTTCAGGATCATTCATTAATTGTTGCTTGACTGTACTGTGCTGTTGTCGCATGTATTTTAGGAGTGCTACAAGGAATGCTGCAAGAAGTGTTCCTTAGCCAATGCTGCACACTGTAGCGATGGCCCGTGCTGCAATACGACCACCTGTCTGGTATGAGATGACGCCTTCTCACACACATACACATAATACGGTATGCAGGCACTCCATTGGTGCATGTGCATACAATATGAGTAGTGTGATTACAACTGCAACCACTAGATGGCAGTAACGCTGCCAAATTCTTAAAAGGGACATAATACTGTGTAGTGTCATTGCATAATTACAAATGATAGTGACTGACTTATGAGGTTAATTAATTTAAGGTTTCGTACCGGGGCCCCCCTCACAATACCGTCTTTATATAAATCAACACCTTTGTCTTTTCTCTCATTCTCAGTTCTATCCGAGAGGCTACAGTTGCCGCTACTCTGTGAATGACTGTGACATCTCAGAGACCTGCTCTGGGGACTCTGGACAGGTTTGAATGATAGATAGCACACAGATAATGCATTTAAGATGTCGGTTACACGGTTAACACGTAGTCTTCCTATGTCATTGTTTGCAGTGCCCTCCCAACCTCCATAAACAAGATGGCTACTTCTGCCATCTGAACCAGGTGGGTGGACTGATTAATTTGGCTGGTCGAGCTGGTTAAGCTGTAACTGAGAACACGTCTCTCGTCTCCGTGTCTCGCTGCAGGGACGCTGCTACAGCGGAGAGTGCAAGACCAGAGAGAACCAGTGCAAGTACATCTGGGGGCCAAGTAGGTTTCATATAGAAGTCATTAGAGTGGGAAGATGTCAGGTGGAAAGGGAGGGTGCAGCTCGCTGTAATGCTGTTTACTTCCATTAGATTCGGCACATTCCTTAATCATTCCTGTCTTGTTCTGTTGCCCAGAGGCAGGAGGCTCTGAGAAGTTCTGCTACGAGAAGCTGAATACAGAGGGAACGGAGAAAGGCAACTGCGGAAAGGATGGGGAGAAATGGCTCCAGTGTAGCAAACAGTGAGCTCTCACTTCTCACTACTTTGACTGATACATTCACACATGACGTGACAATGCCACGTCATGTGTTTGTTAGGTTTGTGTTTGTCATTGTTTGGAGCACGAGAAAACATTTGTGCTTTGTGAATTGTGTGTTGTTTGTCTTTGCAGTGATGTATTCTGTGGTTACTTACTGTGCGCTAACATTGGCCGCAACCCACGTATTGGGATTATGAAGGGAGAAATCACACCCACCTCCTTCAACCATCAAGGCAGGCTGATAGACTGCAGGTAATTCAACATGTCCTCTATATTTACCTGTATGAAACATAAACAGCAATTAACCTCTTAAGAATGTATCCACATGTATTCAATTTAAAGTAAATGCAATATATTACTATTAGAAATAAATGAATACAATATAAATAATGTAATTATAAAGGTTATTCACAACTGCTCTACTTTAAAAGAAGATAACTATTTGGTACCCTTGAGGGGTAACAAGATGCAAGATTTTGAGAGAGCAATTCATGTAAATTATTATTTGGTATGTCTGTCTTCCTGGTTGCTACCACTATAATCTCCTTATCTTCATTATTATTGTCTCCCACTCTCAATGTGTTGAATCGCGTGACATTTCTCCACAGTGGCGGCCATGTTCTTTTGGACGATGAGACGGATTTAGGCTACGTGGAGGATGGAACTCCCTGCGGGCCGTCTATGATGTGCCTTGACCGCAAGTGTCTGCCTATCCAGTCGCTTAACATGAGCACATGTCCCAGTGGGCCCAATGGGCAGGTCTGCTCTGCCCATGGGGTAAGAAAGGAGAAATAGACATCCGCAAATACCATCAGAATAACATAACATTAGGGCATTACAGTAGAACTATTAATAACCATACATGGTAGGTCAAACTGTGCATTATTTAAATGAACATTAACGATAAGCAAACCATCTTAGAAGATCTTGTTATGAATGCATATAGAATAAACAGGCAATAATCAGGACTACAGCTCCTTATTTCTAATCAACTCCAGGTGTAGGGTTTCAGCACCTGTTCTGAAGATGCTTGTCTCTCCACTTCACCTCAGCTATTTCTGCCCACTCTGCGCAGGTGTGCAACAACGAGGCAACATGCACCTGTGACACCACCTGGGCAGGGACAGACTGTAGCATGCCTGACCCTCCCAAGGAGCCCGAGGCCACTGAGGACGAAGGACCCAAGGGTCGGTTTAACGCCCCTTACCCCCAACCCAACATCACGACGGGAACCACGTGGTTTTAACGCACAGTTAACATGTTATGCCTTAGGAAATAGAAAGGAACAGATCATGTCAAACAGAGTCGGTGGGTGACTTGATGGTTGGGCAAGCACGTTAAGATAACTTCATATTTGTCAGATAAAACTAAACAAAAACAAACAAACACACACAGCTATGCCTGACGGCCAATGGTTTGTTTTCCCACACGTGTATATATGTATCCATGCTACAGTATTATCAGTTGTATTGGCAGCCTAACAACAAGAGTTTTCCCATAGGGTGTTGCAGGTCTTCTGAGGTGGGTGGGTGAGGGGGGGTGCTAGGACCCCTACCGTATCGGGGGGATAAGTGTCATTTCATCCATGACTCTAAGGCAGACGCCTGCTGTGTGTTTTTGACAGGGTGGTAATAATGCTCCTTTTCCCTCTACGCAGTGAGCGTGGCCACTAACAGGCTGATAGGGGCAGTAGCAGGGACCATTCTGGCCCTAGGGGTGATTTTTGGAGGCACAGGGTGGGGAATAGAGTAAGCATCTTTAACCCTTTCACAGCTCTTCCTCTCATAGTGGTACCTCAGTGTGCGGGCGGTCTCGTGAGCCGGCCTGAGCCCGCGTGTGCGTCCCGGTGGCTTTGTGTTTCTCGTGTGTTTACGGTGACCACATAAATGTCTTTGTGTTTGGATGTTCTCAGTGTTGTGTGATTGATCGGTGGATTCCCCTTCATTCCCCGCCATGTCCCGGTGTGTCCCCCCCCCCCTTCCTCCATGAGTCTCCTCCTCCATCGTTTCTGTACCCTCCTTTTCTCCCTACTTGTCATGTGGTTGCTCCTGTAATCCTCTCCTTTCTGGGGCATGTGGGGCCTGGCGCGTCATTCAATGGAAGACTGTGTGTGGTGACTGGGAATCCTAAAGACATTTCCCCATTGTTCATGTTGCAGGCTACGCAGATCACCTGTTTAATGTTCGTGTACTTCAAACATTACCGTGACGTCAGCTGACACATCGACAATCTAAATAGTTCCCGAGACCTCTGTTCTAGCATAATAGACGCTTTACAATATGGGCCCTGAAAAGCATGCTAAATATTAGTCATTCAACTGTAACAGCATTCTTATGACATGTTTTCTGTTCCATGTGAGACCGTCCATGTGTAGACAGATGTTATTGATGCGATAAGGGAGTGTAGGAACTCATGTGTCTTTCCCCATAATCCTTTACAGGTCCTAGTGCAACCAATCTAATAATAGGCTCCATCGCCGGAGCCATCCTTGTGGCGGCCATAGTGCTTGGGGGGACTGGATGGGGCTTTAAGTAAGCATCACGCCGCATGTCTCTCCTGCCGAAAGCTCTATAGCATCCCTGCTGCTTTTAGACACCAGGGTTTGAGCTCCTGCTACAAAATACAGAAGCCAGGGCGAGAAACATACTAACAGCCGCATGATATATACTCAGTCAGCCCTTGTTCCGTGTAAAGAAACACCTCAACAGCATGTGCCTGATGTACAATGAAATACTCTGCTTCATTCCGCATGCACTGGTGATATAGTGGCCTTAAAGTTTCACATCCGTCCTACGCTGTGGGTTCATTAGGGTGACGGTGACAGGGATGTGTGTTTGTTCAGGTACTTAGACGTGAGGGAGATAGCGTCTGTGAATCTGTAGCAGAACCTCAAACTGATTGGACGAGCGAGCCTAAAAGCTTGACGTGCATGTTCAGTGCGGAAGCTTGCAGATTAACTTTAAACGGAGGGGATGGTTAGTTTTAGGTGGTAAGGCTCAAATATTGCATTTGTTGATTATAAACAGTTATAAGAATTTAATCTCCATGAAATCAGCAGAAAATATCCATTTAAATATCTGTATCCCATTGTTGAATACCCAATGAATAATGTTTAATAACGTAATGAGTTCCAATCAAGTACGGATTGGCTTGCTGTCCTGAGCAACAGGGGTGTTACACATTTACTCTTCAAACGAAATAGAATTAGGAGTTAACTGCTATGTACTGCAGCCACTGAAGCATGCCAGTTAGCAAAGCATCATGACAGCAATGGAGAGAAAGCTGAGCGTTTGTGCATGTTTACTTTGACAATTCGGAGGAGGGCTTTTCATTGCACAAAGGCTGAGCCGAAACCGAGCACCAATGACTTGGTCCTGGGTTACCATGCTCTCATTACAACCATCATGTTTTTCTCAATAACACCACTGCTCAAGGGTGAGAGTTTAAGTGGAGTGGTGGGAGAGAGACAGAGACAGAGAGAGAGACAGAGAGAGAGAGAGAGAGAGAGAAGCCAGGACCATGTTGTTGGCCACAGCCTTTGTGCCATGGCCGGCCACACCCACACCCACATCGGATGGACAGGCTCCGCCCTACAGCGGGGCAGGACTGTCGGACGCCCGCTCCCACACCGGCTGCCATTGCTGCCTGCTTCACGAACCTGGTACAGATACGGCGCACCGCACTGCATGACCCACGTACAGCCATAGTGCCACCCTCCACCGGCCTACTATTGGAACAGGTGCATGACAGGCCGATAGAAACCCCACAACAAGGCCACATTACGGGGAGGTTATGCCTAACTCCTGGTGTTGTATTTGGTGGTCGTCTCATTGTTGTGGCTGTCGTTGTTGCTGCTGCTGCTGTGGTTGTCGTTTTGTGTGAATTGTCTCTCCTCTTTCCCTCTTTAGCAGGCATTTTAGATTAACTACTTTCTCCCAGATGGTAAACTAATGTCTTTCCTACCAAAAACATGGTAAATTAAGGTGTCTCCTGCACCTCACCGTGTACACAGATGTCGCACGCACGCGCTGGTAGGCAGTTGTCTGCGAGCAGGAAGTTGACGTTGATTTTAATTGGCAGCTTTTTACGGCTGACGGTCGAGTCATAGACGTTGCCTTGCTCCTGCCCAGTAGACTGAGCCCTAGTTCCTATTAGTCATACTGATTTGATCCATTCGTATACATTTGTTATACATGTTGCACCTTAGTGAGAGCAATTGGGCATTACTGGATTTTTCAAATTAGTGGTTTTGGTTCGTCCTGTCGCACACTGTGTGGTTTGGAACACAGGGAGGTGCCTTAAGAAATAAGGATAAACATGACCCTGATGGAGTGACCTCACCAGACACTGGGCTCCAGTAAGAACGTACATACACATAATATAGCTCACCTGTTTACACATAACTAAATATTTATGAATGCAAATACAACTGACTGCTTGCAGACATTGCTGTATCAGTTAAGTCTTTCAACGTCTCAGTGTCTTCAGCTTAAGTGTGGTAATAGCCAGATCCTTTAATGCACTACTCTTTAAACAAAATGGCAGCAAGTATGGCAGTGAATACCCCTCGGTGATTTCAACAGCAAACGAAATAGCGTAGAAATATTCGGACCAAAAAAACAAAACATCTAGGCTGAAGAGATGTGGGTGGTTGTTTGTCACAGTTGCTATGTTAAATGTGCGTCTATAGTAATATAATGACACGTTTCTTCTGCCTGGCCAATCAGAAACGTGAAGAAGCGGCGGTACGACCCCAACGCGTCTGCCATCTAACCCTGGTGTGGCGAGACGGTGACCAGAGAGTCACTTCCTCCAAGGCTTCCTTAGCTGGCTACTCGACAGCTGGACTGCACTTAACCGCTGCTGGCATTTTTGGCATTTGATTTACTTGAAAAAAAAAAGAAATAGTGGACATTTTAACTAATTCCATCGTAGTGGCGTAGAACTTCAACCTCCTCAGCCCCTCCCTTACCCCCCCCCCACACACACACACACACACACCCCAACCCCTCCCCCAAGTCCCATCCCAGTCTCTGGAGTGACAGAACTCTCCTTTACGTCCTTAGTGCAGTGCACACGTGTTCAGGCGAAATCCATACAGCACACACACACTCTCTCTCTCTCTCTCTCTCTCTCTCTCTCTCTCTCTCTCCTGGCATGATTATCCGCACAAAGCGTGCAGCTCGCTGGGTCCAACCCCCCCGCCCAGCACGAAGAAGCCCTTGCTACAGGACTGCATGGCTACCAAAGCTACAAATATCAAATATAGCGCAACAACCCCCCCAAAACAAAACAAAGATGCAACCCAAACAACCCAAATCATCCGGTGAGGAGACACCCTCTGTAAAAAATCAAGCGCAGCCGAAAGTGGTGAAGGTTCCCCTCCCCTAAACGTCACTCTGAGATGCTGTGGAAGTGGAGGATGGCTTACAGGCCATCTATTCCACATTGCATAATAGAACATGTATACAAATACAACCACTGAATGATTGTATATATGAGAGGGAAGGTTCAGGTAAAAAAAGAAAAAGGAAAAAAAAACAGAAATCCTACATATCATTTTTCATACATACAAATGCTTTTCTTTTATTCTAGCATGCTGTATAGCGGGTGTTTTTGGCAGTGTTAATGAAGAAAAACACTCATACAGTTATTATTTGGGCCCAAACTCTATTAATAACATTATACTATAATATTCTGTCAGTAGGTGTTCGACAGAGCAGTCACACGGAATACTTATCCAGGTAAAAGTCAATGTTCAGATTAATTTCAAAGGAAGTTTCAGCAGATGTAAAGGAATATAGGTCGTCAGTTCCAGAGCTAGGAACCATGAATAACCAGAGGTCAAAAGTCACACCAACAGAAACTAAAGTCCATCCCCTTCAACTTACTTCCAGTAGTGATTCAAAAGCCAAAGAATGAACCTCTTGAACATATGGATGTTGTCGCACACAGAGCACTTTCCCCTCTGTCTGCATCCAGCGGTGCCTCAAGGGCTGTCGAGGCACACGATCTGTTCCACGGCTCTCCACAACCGGTCCGATTGGGCTGGCTCACTAACGGTCTTCATCAATACCCACTATAACGGCTTGGCCTTGTGCGCTCATAAACTAGAATTCAGAAGTCCAGCTCTACTCTACGTTGCATGCATTCACTTTAGTGGGCTTATAATTCTATACGGGAGTCCCCAAAAATCTGCAAGAAAAATATGATACAAAAAGATACGTGCATGCAAACAAAACATGAAACTTTTATTTACTATGCAAAGAAATATGTTGCACAAACGTATGGGTCAATAATGATATCAATGTAAACATGGATGTAGGCTATAAGAACTTCTGCTAATCAGCTAAACTTTTGTATTTGGCCACTCCTACAATTCCGTCCATTTAACTTCAAAGTTCTGAAAAAGAAAGAAAATATGAATTCGTATTTACAATGAAAAGTGAGAGCGCGTCATTTTACATTTGTGTAATTGCAACTAATTTCTGTGTGTTTCTCGTCAAATCTGACATTTTTAATTATCTGACACGTCGGTTCAGTCCCTGTACAATGTAGGCCTACTGAGGCCTGAGTAGGTTTTTCCTGCTAGGGCCATTTTGTCCCGTTCAGCTGATGGTTGGTGTGTCCAAAGTGCTGCCACTAGCATTGTGTAACCTTCCCATGTCCTTCATCTGTTCATCACTGCACCATGTACTGTACAGTTGGACTGATTAATAAACTACTAACATATTTTATCCATGGCTCTCTTCTTTATTTATTTATTTTTTGCACAAATGATGGTATTTTTTATAAAGATTATTTGGAAATCCACTTTGAAAGTATATGAAACTTAGGTATAATAATAATAATAATAATAATAATAATAATAATAATAATAATACGTCTATAATAACAATAATTGAAGCCTAGTAATAATAATAATAATAATAATGCCCAAACACGTGCCTACATTTGCATTTTGTCTTTATATATAATTCCATAAGGTTAATAATCCCAATCAATAAATCTACAAAATATAAAAATATTTTGCAATTATTTACATACAGATTCAATCACTTCGTATTTGTGAAATACATGTTATTGGCTCTAACTTATAAGGCTATATGCATTAATGGAAAATTAGCAACCTTTGCAAATATCCTATTTGTCATCTGAGCGTTTGGGTGCAAGCATTTGTCTTTTTAAAATATTTTCTTATTTGCTTCTGATCGCATGATTTAAATAGGCCCTATAGTATATCATCTACGTGTTACTGTCTGATCTTTAGCCCACACATTATTGGTTCATGACCATCAACCTTAATGGAATAGTGACCTGCAGGTTTTATGCCTTTCCCACCACTGAACATGCACATTATCTGTAAGTTTTGTTTTTCGTCTTCTATATCTAAACACCCTAACATTTTATTTTTACACTTTAGGAATAGTTAGAATATTAAATTGGATTGTAGAACGGCTAATTCAACGGAATTATTTAGGCGTTGGAACTAGTGTACAGAACGTCTTCATGCGTCACGAACGACAAGAGTGATAGATCAACCTAGCACATTACTTGTGGCCTCTCCCCAGGAAAGAAATTACATCGAGATGCATGTGACATTTCAGTAAAAGCACGAAAAACATAACTCATGCAGCACTCTCTGTCGCACCCTTCATCATTTGTTTCTGAGAACGGACATGGTCTAAGGTCTAAATGTCTCTCTCCTGACTTTCCCGAAGACCTCCAAAATACATTTCAGCACATACAACAATTTGATACTGTACACTTAAGCAGGCCTCTACTATATTCACAGTCAAATAAAAATGTATCCATAATGTGACCAGTCACAAGTTTCACAATAGTCAGGTGTGCCATTGTGGCACCCATTTGTCGAAATGGTCAGTTACCTATAAAGCTAATGACCATTAATGTGCTGTTTTATGGGGATAATCAGCAACTCTTTCCACTCTCCCTGAAATAATTGACCTTAAGAGCCAGGATTGATGTAAGTAAAGACATCTAAAATACTTTACAATAAACTCACAGAGCCTGAAAATAATTTTAGTTGGTTAATAGTTACCTTTGTTTTAGAATAACAAATGTTGCCTTAATATTATGCTAAATAGGGCATTACAAATATAACCTATGTGTGGAAGGAGATACCTAATTACAAATACAAAAACAATAACATATGAATGTTGTCCATTCACTGTACTACAAAAATGCATTTGTGCCGAACAATGATCCATCGAATTTGCTGTCTATTGAACAGCTGCCGCCCCTTCTGAAAGGTAGGCCTATACTGACGTCGACACCCGACACAGATAAGTCTAGATACAGTTAGTCTTCTTCAGGCCCGGGGTGGGTAATCGGGAGAATCGGGAGAATTCCCGGTGGGCCGCTTGGCTTTTGGGCCGCTCTGGAACTTTTTTTTTTTTTTTACATTTGTCACGTTAGTCTATCTTCTCTTAAAGTAGGCTACACATCTTCCGCATCCTGACACCGCAGCCTCGTACATGGGTTGTACCATGTGAGGGAGTTCTCCCCTCCCAAATAGAGTTGGTTGGGTCCAT
>JAODUK010000014.1:3194430-3212020 GCA_027564635.1 Typhlichthys eigenmanni | reverse complement strand
TTTAAAGTCCTGAAACCGGGAGTTAACCCCCCCCCCCCCCAAAAGAAAACATGAATCGACTTCCATTGTTTTAAAATGTCATCACTAACATGCTTGTCCACCGTCTCTACTGTTACTATTACTGTGGTTTATGTCGTTTAATTTACTGCAAGATGCCACTACAACTAGATTCTGCAAACGTGGACAATTTGAGAAAATACTGTATACTACCAGTAGAGATGACAGCTTTGCGTGCTCGTTAGAAGTTTTGTGGGAAACAACGGAAATCAATAAAGCCAACGTGCGTTCTTGTCCGTCATTTACTGATCAATTAATTGTTTATTGCTCAACATCGGTGGGTGGGAGGGTTTTCTTTGTTTTTGAAGTTCAGTCATGCATTTAATTGAAAATAATTTTGCTGTCTGAAATTAGATAATAGATTTATGTTCTGTTTGGACAAAATGTGAATTCAGTTGTATCTGTTAGAATACGTGTAATTTGTCATCAGCCTAAACGCACTTATTTTGGAATGTGTTCTACTGGAGTATTGATTAATGTAGATTAGATTTGAACACTTTAAATAAAGCTTGGGTGTGGCAGTAGGCTTCATACTATAGGCTACCTTTATAATTTCAAAATATAAAGTAAAACAAATGTTGAACTCGACAACTTAATTATACAATGAATCCACCATATTACCTAACCTTATTCTTTTTACACAAATGCATCATGCATATAGTCTATATTAACTGTACATTCCAATTATTGTGGTAAATGCCACGTGGTTTATAAAATGCTGCATTACTTAATCTTCCTGCCAGTTTTTCACTTAAAATCCTCAACAGTTATGTGTTGTATTGTGATAACTCCATTGGTTTTCCTAGCAATGTCTCCCTCACCCACTGTATTGCAAAGTGTTCAACCAACAGACTAGTTCATGTTTAAATTAAACTGGTTTTGTTTCCATGCATATAGTTTAAATTATTTAAATTATGCAGTGTGTGTGTGTATATATATATATATAAATAAAAGTTAAGTGTGTGTGATTATACTGTACATTAAAATAAATACTGCATTAATTTGTAGGTAGCTGGAACATATGTAATTGTCATATATAGTCTGTTAATGCAGGTGACCTGTCAGTGTGGAGAGTTGGCAAACAATGTTTCTCCTGAGATGACACTAAAATTCCATGTGCATAAAATGATGCCTCCCTTAACAATGGTGAGATTATCTGGTCCTTCTCAACCCTCATGATGCCTCCCTTAACAGTGGTGAGAGATTATCTGGTCCTTCTCAACCCTCCTCATTTTCTAACTAGTTGTCTGTGCTTGTCCTCAGTCTGAGATGTTCCTTAGGAAAGGTGGTGTGGGAACTGTGGTCATCGGTTCCCTAGGATGTGATGAGGCACAATTGACACTGCTGTTAATAGTCTATGCTGACCTCTTCACAGGTAGAGGTCGACTTTGTCCTACCTCTTAATCTTCACCATCTTTTCATCTCATAAATAACATCTCCGGCACTTGCCCTGATAATCCCATTCCTGCAAGCACAATGAGAAGTGATCCTGGAGGAAGCTTCAATGGAGGGGCTGCAAGGGACAGCAACGAGCTGAAAGAAATAGTCAGTGGTATACACCACACACTCAGCAACTATGATTGAGTTTTACACTTTTATTAGAACAAGCACGACGTAGCAGCAGTGTACAGTGTTCATGGAGAGATATGTTTTATCTTATTGAAATTGCACTTCAGAAGGTATCCAAAAATGGATTTGAAGAATTCTACTAAGCGTAGTGATAACTTGTGCAATTGCTAAACAAAACCTCTTGTAAGGCATTTGCAACATTCGTTGGCAGTCTAAGTTGTTCCAACATGCAGGTAGAACTGACGACATTTAGGAAGGACATGATGGCCTACCCTTCCACAGTACGATGAGAAAGGGCTAGAACATTGTTCTCATCTTTATGGAGTTAAGTTCAGAAGCTGAATCTACGACACCACAAACTACAGAATGCGATTTTCTGTTTTCAAGATAGAATTGTGAAAAGGTCGCTGATGAATATTTTAACTGTGGCCCATCATGTAAATGTTCTGTACCGTATACTATACAGTGAATACCAGGTCATTGATTACATTAAGGGATAAAGTGACGATGAGAAACCTTTTTAATTCAATAAGCATATTAATGCAAGGTAAACAAAAAGTTTTTACCTTTGTAAATTACTAGCAAGATGCCCATTCTCGACATACTCCATTTACATTAACCTTCAAGTGGCACTACTGTACATTCTGACAACGGCTATTTACACAATTTTGAAATTTCTATAATATATGTTAAATGTGTTGGATTAAAGTAACTGTCATACAGTTACACAGGTGATGCTCGTCAGTATTGTGTGAGGCATTAATACATGCAGTAAGGCACAGCAAGTGAAACTGATGCTGACAAAGAATAAGCGATCAGAAAGAAAAACACTGTACACAAAAACGGATAATTTAAATATATTATCGATGCAAAAGCAGTATTATCATTTTTGTAGCGATCTACTCTACTAGGTGACTATAGGATGATGAACCTAATATGATTTTTGCTTCAGTTGCCATTCTACGTTTAATTTTTGCTCATTTTCTGAGATTACTTTGGCTGGGGTTTAATTCAGTTTCTGGACTATGTCATAAAAATGATTTGAACATTAAAGCCGATCTTATTTGCAATATAAAAATAAAGCAAAGTAGCTGTGGCTTTGCAGAGACCCACATCAGTACATTTTCTAGAGAACCGGACATGCAAAACATCAGCTGCCATATTTGTACAGATATTACACCCCCAAAATGTCATTGGCTCCAACATCAATGTTGTGAATTAAACTGAGCTATGCTGTCCATAATGTATTCAGGTCTTTTCTGCGTAATGGTACAATAAAATACATATATTTTCTTGGAGTCAAGTTCGGTTGGTTATGTAGGAGGGGCAGGTAGCTTTGATCAATCCTGTGGCTGTACATATTATGCACGTTCACCTTTATATGTACTTGAAACATAGGCTGATTCACTCCTATTTCACTATAGCTAGAACATCATAGTGAGAGTGAATAAACATTTTTTGTAAAGCCTTCTAATGTGACCAGTTCACTGTACTCTAAGATTTACACATGGACAGTCTGTAGTCAGAGACCAATAATCAAATCTGAGTTGAGTATAGATGGCAGGTTTTATGTTACAATGTTTAAAATTAGACACTGGAAGCTAATGAGTCTGAGAACGTATGGGCCCACACTGGGGTGTATATATATATATGCGCCAAGATATGGATTTACACCATACGGAACATCTCAAATGGTGTTGTAAGCGAGTCCAGCATTAGGGATAAAAAAATACTACAATGTTCCAATGCCAGGATTACATTATCTGTGTAAAGATATGGTGACTGTAAATTACATCTAAAATTATTAAATTAAACACCAATCAAAACTCGTCCCCATTGGAGTACTGCTATGATCCAGTAAAAATAAAAGCCAAAAATAAATATATTCTGCCAATTCACACTATACCCTTTCAGTACATCTATGAGTCTGATATATAGTATTTTACAAAAATACTTTTTTCTACAACAAATTATTGTTGTTATATTAAATATGGCATATGCCAATGAAAGTCGAAGTTTAAACATGCATGTAGTCAATCAAAATGTCTGTTATAGACTAGTCTGAAACAAATTGCTTCCACTTAGGAGCGTTGAAACATAATTATGGACCGATGATTTTTTAAGGCAAGTAACTAAAGTCAGAACGGCTTGGGACAGGTATCTAAGATCTGTATATAATGGGTTGCCCTGACAACCCAGCTCCTGCAAGCACAATGAGAAGTGATCCTGGAGGATGCTTCAATGGAACGAAGACGGGCCGCTGGGCGTGAGCTGGAGGCCAATGCTGTAGCAGTCTCGTGTCCGCGGGCGTGTCTACAAACCGCCTTATTGTGCATAGGTAACGGCCTTGTCGTCTGCTTCTACAGGGCACACAGCATCCCCAACGCTACCACAGGGATAATGTATATTCCATATTGATGAAGCCGGGGTTTTTGCGAAGCTCCCAGTAAGTGTTATTGGAGACCCATCTCTCCCTCTGATTGGCATCAACCACTTTCCTGGGCAGATGAAGAAAGACAGGTAAGCGGTAACAGTTTGTGATTGGTGGAAATGATAAAGCAGACCTTGTGTGATCAGTTGGCGTAGTCTAGTCAATGAGGTCTGTGCATACTTGAAGAAGCGGGGCTTGTGTTTGATATCGTTCTCCTCGTTCCACTTCCGCCTGGTCCTCTGCAGGTCCTCAATGCGCTGTTTCTCAGAGGCGGCTAGTTCCACATTTCCCTCCTCCAGATGCCTGTAGAAACACATCAGGTTACAAATGCAGCGAAGCTCAATATGACTTTAATACGGTAAATACTAGATTATTTTAGGTTTTGTTCCAATGTATTAGTCAGAATCATTTGAATCTGGTCTTGCAATGGCACATTATGGTAGTTTCCATTCGATTTTAGAAATCACTACCATTTTCTCACAGGAGGTGGCAGCACCATCCATTATCCAGTGTTCCCTTCCCACCCTTTTCACGTGAGACTGTACCTTTGATCGGATCTGAATCGGGCATCTGTGGGTGGCAGTGCATCTTTTAACTCAGGACAAAGCTCATTGAGCTCAATGGCAAACCTGGTGAAGCCATAGTACAGCTCATAGTCTGTGGGCATGGAGCCTGACAAGAGAATGAACGAAGTGAATGAAAAGACGACATACAACAGTTTGGCTTAATCTTTTACACAGTTCCCAAGTGAAATGTCAAATTCTAATGGTTTCCTCACTTTGACTAAAAATCAGAACTTCCATGACCGATATTGAATGGAACATCAGACCACCAGAACAATGTCGGTGTAAAAGAAATGCATAAACAAACTGATGATGAATGTTATATTGTGCCGAGGTGATTAAAGACCTCATGTGGGGAATCTGAGGATCCTCCCCATACAAGTTTGAGCAAACACTAAATGTTACTGTGGAAATCTCTATTTATGTAAAGGAAAACACAAAATCCAGGCATCAAGTGACAAAATATTATGCGGTAAGGCTCTCAGGAATAATGTATTGTTTCAAATTCTCCTGTATCAACTTCACTCGCTTCATATTTTTCCCGCTGAGTCAAATAACGTACTGTAGGTGTGCTTTTGTTTGTGAAAGTACAGTAACATGCATACGGCTCTTATTCACATCACTGTGGTGCATATTCACTTAATATTACAATATATTACATGCACATTAGCGTGACTCTTAAGACCTAATACCAAGTCCTGTATAATTTTGATGGAAGGCAATTGGCAACTCAAATATAAACATGCTGCAAATACAATTTCCTGATATCCCATGATTCGACCCCAAAAAATGATCAAATTCCCTGACTTTCCATGTCTGGAATAGATGTTTTTTTAAATTCCATGATATTCCAGAAATGCCATTAACCGTGGGGACCCTGCTTTTAGAATAGTGCATGCAATGCACCATCCCTTTATATTGCCTTACTCCAAAATGTCACATGATATATCACTAGACCTGTCACGATAACTATTTTTGTTGGGCGATATATTGTCCCAGAAATAATTATAATAAACAATATTATTGTCAGAATCATGTAAACAATGTCGTTCTGCTATTGTCATGTGACATCAATAGTTCATTATGATTGGTTAAACTAATTGTATTGCTTGGCTAAGCATTACAAATAAATGGAGCAGGCAGACGATAGCACAGACATGAGCACAAAATGGCTAGCTTTCTTTTCTTTCTAAATGTCAGCAACACTGCTTGAAATATATCTGTACGTCTGCAAACATATAGAGGTTATGTCCATATATTGCACGATGTTGACATGGTAATGATCCTGACAGACCTATATATCACCCTCCGTTCATTCCACACAGTCTGGTGTATATATGGTGTAAGCACATTGATGTCCTGGACCATCATACAAATGAACCAACACTAGCACTTCCCTGTTCCTGTGTATTTTACGAAAGCCAATGCTCACCTGGCCTCCAGACGCATTTGGCTGATGGCGGGACACCACAGTAAAGGCCCTCGTGCCATTTACCAAAAAGCCTATGGACCACCTTCCCCTCTTGATCCATCACGAACCCTTGAACCTCGTTCACGCTAGAGCTCCAGTAGTTTCCCTACAACACCAAACAGGCTGTGTTAATGCTACACTCCTTACGTGTACGTGGCTCACGTGTCTGAAACACAACTGTGCACAAAAGTGCATGTGGATGTAGGAGTGTAGGAGGAGGGGTAGAGGGAAGCCACTCGTGTGGAAGTGGTTGGAAAACCGATGGCAAACACAACAGGAATTCCAAACACAAATCAAAGGAATTAATTAGAATTCCATCTTCCAGGCAAATTGTTTGAATAAAATAAATCAGCAAATAAATAAATAGAGGGTGTTTGTTTTGGCTCTCTGCTCACACGCATAGAAACAATGAAGACTATGTTTGGCAAGAACCTCGGACCACAGAAGCACACACCTTGACAAAGGTGAGCTTGCAAAGGCAGGCACTGCTTTTGGTGTTTCTGATGGTGATCTCCCCATAGTGCTCTATCCACCGCCTGCCACTAAGGATGTTGTGTACGCAGGTGGTGACTTTATTCCATTCATAGTGATCTCCAAACCTAGAACAAAGATTTCATAATGATAGAAAGATGGAGCACTATAATGCATTTCAATGGAAGCAAAAGTAGAACCTTCTGGTCTCTTATGCTGTCGTATAACGGAGTTTTACTGTGGATGCTGACGTATGCAGCGCCCATACAGCTAAATCTACCATGCATGGCCTGAAACAAAGTAAATTGACCTCAAAACAATTTGCTGCAGAAATACCATTGTGGCCTCACATTGATTGTAGGTACTTGGGAATTAATGTAATTAATGTAATATACTCAAAATACCCATTAACGCCGTCACAGATAAATAATGGGCAATAGTATGGTGAAATCCGTGGACTTCCCCATCGACTTGCATGGAATGCTGGGTCGTTCATAAAGGGTAAAATGTCGCTCCCTTCTTCCAAAAAAATCGAATGCGGAAATGCCGTCCGTTGAAACCGCTGACAAATGATATTTTCCCAAATGATATGCGCCTAGAAAGTACAATAGCCATCAATCAGCTAGAAGTGTTGCTACAGCGCAGATGATGACAGGCATGAACAGTCCTGTCAAATCCTGCTGGGCCACAATAATCATGTTGGTCATAAAGGCCTCATGAACAAAACAGTAGGTGACAGCAATCTTATTTTCTGTCAACAAAGCCCTTGTCTAATATTTTCTAGCTGCTCATTCAGCAGCTTCATGACAATATTAGATTATGCTTAAAATCCTTATCTCTAAAAAAAAAAAAAAAAAGAAAGAACATGTAAGCTGCTGGAGCTGCTGTCCCGCGACCCGACTCTGGATAAGTGGATGAAGATAGATGGATGGAAAATGGAAGCATCTAAATACAGCACCGGTTCAACCATCCCCTCCCACCTTGCTAAGAAGGATGAAAGTCCTGAATGTGAGCAGGCCAAATGTGGACATTACCTGGGAAGCATAACATTGACGGTACCGATTGGCAGGATCTCCATGGATTTCCCCCAGAACTTGTTTTTCCATCTCACATCTGCAGAAATAAACCCCACACCAAGAGCATTTAGGGCCCTAGCTTATACCTGGCGCAAAGCGGGAACGCAAGTGCCTTTGATTTCAGTCCAACGCAGTTTCATTTCATTTTCCAGTCTGGTGCTCGCGTTGTTTAAATAGCAAACGCACTGTGTGCCCATTTGAGTGCCCATGGGTGTGTTGGTCCAAGTCAATAGATAGAGCGCCTATGACTGGGTGCACAGCGCACCTACACTCTGCGCTACACACACACAAGGATGCGCAGGAGCACACAAACATGCAAAGGATTAAAAATGAAAAGAATACAATGTGAAATATTATTATTAGTGTGTAGCCTAATCAAAAGTTTTTATGAATCTCGATATTGCTGTAGAGATGGACTGCTCGCGTTCTTTCACCAACACGCTGGTTTAATAGCAATCTGCCAATTGTATGTTATGCACAAAACACATACATGAATCATGAAGAGTACATCCATTTTGAACCTTGCGCCTGGGGCAATGACTAGCAGAGATGGATTTGGACACACCCAACATGCAGTTTGCGCCTTGAGCGTTAGACCGTGCGCTGAGATCATTAAAATAGGGCTTACAGACACAAACCCATTATGCAGGGAGCCTACCTTGCCAGAACGTGAAGTTCTTAGATTCACAGTGGCAAGCTGAGATGGGCGGGTGATGGCTCACCTGAGAGAAAGCATCAAATACCCACAGTGTGACATCTGTACACTACATTCAGCGCTTTACTTCTGCAAGCATAGTACAAAATGTGGTTATTTTGTTCAGCACGCAGAGAATGGTAAGCTAGCAAACCGCAAGAAGCTTTCTGGTGAATATTTACAAAAGGTGCATTGACTTACTAGAACTTTACTTAAATGGGAATGCAGCAATGTCTAACTCTGCTAGAAATGTTTGCAGCACCTAACTTGCTGAGTTAGAGATGGTGCCCTGATAGTCTCGCAGAGCCAGCCTTTCCTTATGTAAAGTCTGGGACACAGCGCTGGCTAACTGCGGCAAGATCCGCCTACTTGACAGGAAAGGTATTTTGATTGACATGCACAACAACCAGCTACGTAACTCAGTGACAAAGTCAGACGTTAAATTGATAGAGGAGTTTGTTGAGAAACTTACCAACATGACTCTGGCTGTTCTGTTAGATAAGTAAGCTACTAATAGTGCTTACAATAAGTGTACTGAAACTGAAATAAGTAAATAAAGCAGGCTACTCCACTAGCGTCGCACCGGGATTACACATACAGACTCCGTGAGTGACAATGCTAACAGCCAATGAAAATCTACTTCTCAATTTTGGAAAGCGATTTCAGGCTTACAGGGGTCTATGCATCAGAGTTGTTATATGGCGTAGTGCTAATGGACGGAAGAGGCTGAGGACTAGTGCCCTGATGACATTTCAAATACTAAGCACCACCAAATCATCAACATTTAAACAAGACCACTAGATGGCGACAAACAATATGGGATTTATATCAAGATTATGGCATCATTGGTGTCATTAACAATTACAAACATCTGTAAATGTGATCTTTGGTTTTCTGTCTTTAAATAACATTTGACTTTTTTGTAAGTAAAAAAAGTACAATAAAATTTAAAAGGTATAATAAGAAATTGTAAGATAATACACTTTTTGTCAAATTCACCAAATATCTCTTCGCATCCGTTCCCTGTGCGTGATGAAGAAATAATCAGGTGTTTCTACACAGCCCTGGGTATAAATAGGAACACAAACAAAGTGAGAGGTGTTTTTGTTTGATCGAGTTGTTTTCACGTAGATGATCAGTGAAAGCAAACCTAATTACAGATCTGTGCCTTAAAGAGACAAATGCATTTATCGGCACTGTATTTACCAGATACTCCAACATTGAGTTATAGCACACTCTTAAACTGCCTAATGGAGGGCAGTCTGCGAAGAAACATACCTGTTCAGCTAAAAAACAAAGGCCCTTGTCTTCCCGAATACATTCATATGTCTCTCCTAGTAAAGGGTTGAATGGCTTGCTTCCTGCTCTGTAGTAGGTAGATGAGTAGCCTGAGACTGCAAAAGCGGCAACAATCACCTGTGCAAGAGACAGAACAAGACAATCAACAAAAACCAGGCAGGATTATGTGGCTTATAACAACAGGCTTTGTAATGACTAAACCAAATATCCTGACGACAGGTGATTCAAGGTCAACAACTGCATGGTTGTGCAATACAGCCCTGAAGTGATGTCTCTGTGTTAGAGGCTATTAACATTAGCAATGTCTCAAATTATTTAAAATAATCATTACAAATATGTAAAATGTTCTTCGTGTTAGAGCACATTATTCTATCACATCTTGCAGCAAAGCAAAGGCATTTTTTAACTTGATTTGCACAGCCTTTAAATCAGTTACGCTAACAGAGCTTCACAACCCACTTCACTTGTAAAATGGATAAAAGTGCATAATTGTGTGTAATTTGGGGTAGCTGTAAGTGCACAATATATGTGTGCACAATATGTGTCTGAGAGTACTGTACTTTGTCCGACCGTGTGCCTCACTTAGCTTTGGCATTCAAATATAAAAAGGTACTGTCCGGTATTATGCATACGGCATACGCAAACAATTGATTACGCTGTTCAAAATTGTGATGGTTTGAAAAAAGTTGAATCGTGCCAATATTCAAAACAGGAACATATGCACACGTTTTATCTTAATTGTGTTTTAAATGGTATACATGTGTCTTTTCACAGATACAGAATTAACCTTTTTATTCTGCAGTGCACCCCCTTGCTTTCGCCATGTTGCCATGGTAACTGACGAGGTTATCTCACTGGCTGCAGCTACAGTACACAAGTCAGAGAGGCGCTGCTTTGGAACGCAAAACCACAGCTCACTGGCGGCCCAGTGAGGCGTTACCATGCGTTCAAAGGGGTCCCCCGTCTCTGCGGCCTTGTCCAGCAGCTCGCTGTACTCCAGCTCCTCGCACATGTGCTGCAGGGTGTTGAGGGGCTCGTTCAGCTCCACAGGCATAGACACCTTGGACAGGTCTTTGCCGATGTTGTTCCTCAGGATGTTCCACAGGTTGATGTTGCTGGTGTCCGGGGAGGGTGCCGGCAGGCAGATGCGCCGCCCGTTACGGAAGGCACTGCCGGCAAAATCCCCGTTGGCCACTGTAGCGAAGAAACGAGGAGAATAATGTACCGCCTCAATACAGCTCATGTTCCATTTGAGCCACTCAGGTGGCTGTGATGATTATGTGGGTTTGTTAGGAGTATTATGCCGGTAGAGGCTGGGAACCACAACAGTCACATTATACCTACTGTATCTGCAGTTAAGAAAGTGATTCATGTTGTTTAATGTCAGCAGCTAGTCTGCCACTTGTTATATCATCTCTCTCTTTATATATGTTTTACTTTTTAAGATCTCCATTTTATTTATGTTGTTTTTCTGCATTTCTGTATTTGTTTATGGGAAGCACGATTGTGCGTGTATAGAGCGTAACAGTGTTGTTCCGGAAATACATTTCCCATTTATTTTCGCCATTGACTTTTCAGAAAATCCTTATATAAAATGTTTTAAGCTTGGAACCAAGCCAAACAGCTACGAGGTTGTGAATCAATGGTATATGCTCAGGTAGAAGCCACAAATTTGTATGATATCAACCTTGTTTTAAGATAGACATGATTTATTCACGATATCACGGATAACTACTACAGTACCCACAATCCTAAAGTGTGAAAGCGACGTCTCTCAACAAATGCGGCCAATGCGTTGCACCAGAAGTCATTCATTGTCAATGGGGCAGTCCGAATCTATGCGTTGGGAATGTCGCACTGGTCTGCGTTGAGTTTCGAATGTCGCATGCGTTCAATATTCTCAACTTTTGCGTTCTTTTGCCGTACAGCAACGTACAAGATTCAACCGGAAGCTATAAAAGTTTTGAAATGCCAAGCCAGCTAGCTAGCCATTAGCCCTGCTAATATAGTTTTCTAAAGCGTTAAAAACATACCGTACATTTTCTTCCGGCACCAGAGCCCCCAAAAAAGTGGGCGGTCACTGTAACGCTCTATTCCCTCTCTGTAAAGCACTTTGAGCTGCAAGTCTGTATGGAAAGTGCTATACAAATAAGATTAGTATTATTATTATTATGATTATCTAACTGATTGTTAGAGAGTAACACATGCACACACGCGGACACACTTCCAAATCTGTGTAAGGGCCTGAGCATCATATGTGGCACTGAGGTCATCCATCTAAACCTGCAAAGTCAAGTACTGTACCTCATTTACATTTACAGCATATACTGTAGCAGACACTTGCGTCCAGTGGCCGGAAGCAAACAACATTCTGTTAGGATAATGACGGAAGCATGTCATCAGAGCTAACAACATCCCTCAATGCTAGTAAATAAACTGTGTGGGAGATACAGTACATACTGTACCACATATCATTATTTGTGTGCACTACATGAGTGTTTACCCTTACATAAAAACCTTTCAGGTGGTTCACACAAGAACATGAAGGTATGTGTAGTCTAAGTGAGCAGCTCGAGAGCTGGCTCTATACAACGTGGGAATCTGTGGTGTGTGTGTGGTGCACAGGACATAGGACGTAAATGTGGCTCGACCTGCACAAGCAAATGGATGGTGGGTAGATGCTGTGCGCACGTGTGTGTGTAGTGGGGTAGTAAGTGGAGGGGCCGTACTTTGTCTGGAGACGTTATCGGTCACACTGGCGTTGTCCTCTGAAATGTTATCGCTCACATCGCTGATGTATGACTCATCGTCTGAAGCCTGCAAGGAACACAGCGACGCATGCCAGTGAAGCGCACCGATACAATGCCGGTGCAAAGCAAGCAACACACACACACACACACACACGTTTGCACTCAAGGACAAGAGCGCACACGCACGCACGCACACACACACACCACATCCTGTGCCGGTAGCTAGCAAACTGCAGCAAGTGCTGGCTATCTGACCCGCTGCAGTTATCACAGGATGAGACACTGCAGCATTTATTTTTTCGTGCACTTTATTTAGCAAACACAATGAGGCCATTGATGCTGTTGAGGAGGAGCGCGTCGTACTGTAAGCTCACAGTATAGTCGGCTGCTGTCCACCAGTGGAGGTCTGGCCAACAGCGCGCCTGAATGGACACCTGGCATCTGAGCTGGCATACGGACGCTGCGACAAATTTCCACGCTGAATTTAGGGCAGAAGCCTGCCCGGGGAACAGTACCGGCAAGGCTCTACAGAGGTCATTTTTTTATTTGGAGACAAGGATTCGCAAGAATAACATGAGTTATGTCACCAAAAATGATTGCGTTGAGCAATGGGCCTAACCACCGCTACAAAGAAAGGGCTTAGCATTGAGAAGCTGAAGCTGGGAGTCATAAGGGACAGGCAGAAGAGAAGCACTGTTTTAGGAGCCCAGTCAGCCCACCACCAGGCTTAGGCGGGGGGTAGATTAGAGTGGGGCTCTCCAGTTCGACAGGCTTTGTTTGCGCTTCCGTCGTGCCTCTAACTGTGCACGCATTAATCGCTGACTAACTCTTCACACATGGCCATCGCCGTTGCTTTATCTCAGCTCCCAGCAGAAGGCCTCCATTAAACCACCCCTACTGCCTTCCTCTGCAATCTGCTCCCCAGGGTCCTACTGACCACATTTATGTGCCTCAACGCCTCCAACCTCAAGTCGTACCTCGTTCTCGGAGGAACTTGCAGACAGAAGCACTTCCTGTGCGTCAAAAAACTCAGAGACAGACTCTGACATGGACAGACGGCTCTCGTTAGAGGCCTGCTGGCTCAGAGGGATACCAATTTGTTCACCCTGCAAACAAACACACACGTGAGCCACCCAGTCCCGTTTCAGATTGAAAACCACAGAAGATTTGACTGCATGCAAACTGCAAACCAACAAAAAACAGGTCACTAGTTCAGTTCAAGTAAAAAAACACGTTTTCTACACCCGTTTATCCTTGCCGGAGGATAAACAGTCGTCTATTTCTGATTAATCACTTCACATTATCTTTAATTTACAGGGTCAGCATAAACTAATGAGCATTTAAGGTCATCTGCCACAGTGTACCAGCAGTCCATCACTATTGAAGATCCAAGAGCAATAATGCAACCGACAAATGCAGTAAACAGAGACTACCTGTGGGAAACGGGCGATAGCCTACCTCGTCTGGTGTGGAGATAATGTTGACACTCACAACCTGCTCGGTCAGGACCGATTCCGAGTGGATACGGTTAAGACGGGTTCGAAGTTCTGCATTCTGGGACAGCGCCTGTGGTGTGGACGACAACAAAAATAGTTTCCACTCCAGATTACTTGTCAATTCGCCTCATAAAGAACTCCAATTCCAACACATTGTCCAACCGGGTTGCTGTGATCTGGAAATGCTACAGTGACAAGTGGCTCATTTGGCAGAAGCATTTATCCAAAGCGCCCTACTAAGTACAGTACTGCGAGTATTACAATAAGCATTTAGAGGTAAAGCATCTTGGATCTCAATGATCAACTCCAGGTCTCAACCCAAGACCTTCTGGCTGCATGTCGAACACCAAGACCACCAGACTATCCAGCGATGCAACAAAATAATTTACAATGTACGGTCTACTTCAGAAAGAACCAAGCGTATCCAGTAAAGTCAGCCCAAAAGTCTCCAATTAGAAAGAAAACAAAGACAGAGCATCTGGTGCATCCAAAAGGATGTTAACCACTAGCAGAGGCGCAGCCTAATAAAATCACCTGGTTAAAGCCACAACCCGAGGAGGCGAGATAATGAACCACATGTCACATCCTCCTCTAGCCAACTAATGTGAGAGAAGATGACGGGCGGTCAATATTCTCATCTGCGATTTTACCAATATTTGACCAATACTGCGATATTTTGCAATTTATTACTTTTTCCAACTTCAAATTATGTCCCCAAAGGAAAACTTTTTCAACACCTGTTTGTTCATCTCACATACATTGTATTGCTGCAACATGTGATTGTCAAACCTATTAACTGACATGAACATGTCATAAATATTGCATACAGAAAGTTAAATTCTCATGTGCAATTTATATCGATTTCCCCCCCACCCGTTACTAAACATTAAAACTGCAAGTGTGCAAACCAGGACCATGACCCTCCGAAGCCCCTGTGCATGTGTGTGTTGGGTGGAGAGGTCGGGGAGGAATGTGCACAAAACACATTTTGTGTTTTCAATGTCAAGTTCTAATCATCATACATAATAAAACTTTATAATTTTATTATAAACAACAACAAAAAAAAACTATTATTTCAGAATCATGTTGCAAAGTTCACCTCAGAAACATCTTGCGATCCCGCCATCTGGAGATCCTGAGCCCCACTGGTCTAAAGCATAGCATGTTTGTTCTCAGCGAGTTTGGCCGCTGGACAAACACTGTGGTGTTACCTGGGAGAGAGACTTCCTGAGGGTGTTTATCTGGGCTGGCTGGCTGCACTGTTCCTGGTCAGACAGCACCTGCTTAATCTTCTCTTTCTCTATGGCCACCGTGTTGAAAGCTGACTTCAGTAGAGAGTGGACTGGACAAAGAGAGGACCAGACAAGATGGCATACTTCCGTCAAATTATATTTATTTGCCAGAACACGGCTAATACCTAATGTAATGTACAAATGCAGTAGAAGATAACAAATTAACGTGGAAAAATTACCAGAGGAATTCAATTACAGTTGTTGTATAGCGTACACCACTGCTGAAAAAAGTTTGCGCCTAAGAGATATTCAGTTCATTTGCATAGGCTGTAACCATAGTGAGAGCCTATGAGAGAGCACTCGTCTATACTTTAAATATGTTAATACACCCACAGTCAAATTCAGCTGTGCATCAAAAGGACAGAGGCTGCATTTAGACATCCTGCCTAGTGCCTACCTTTCTGGGCGATGGCGCAGAAGTCCTCTTGTAGTTTGATGTAGTCGCTAGAAGCCTCTATGCTGTCCGTCAGCCTGGACACAGGGCTCTGGAAGTCCACCAGTTCAGCACACAGGTTGGGGTTGGAGGAATGGAGGCGCACAGGAGACATTCTGGCAGACAAGGGGACCTGAGGAAGGCAGGGGAGAGGACATGTGTCAATCATCTGGAAGAAACAGTGCTGCAGTATGTAGGAAATATGAATCTACAATAAAAAAAGAACCCAGAATAATACATAACAAACAATAGCACGTCTGCGTATATGCTACTAAACACAGTTTACGTAGGCCTAATCAACTTTATGGTTCGGTATGGCTAATGCAGACTATTGACAGCCAGGGCATGACTGGATCTGCAGCGCCGCTAGTGCATGTGTATAATGCCCGCGTGTAGAATCCCCGCTTGCACACAATGTTTCAGTAGATATTTATTATTTGGTCGGAACGTTGCTTTGCAGCATTTTGACCCGACCCACCCAGATCCGCAATATTTTCTGACAAGCTTTTCCGAAACCGCCCGACCTGCGGGTCAACCCATGCATGGGACCCGCTGGTTACGGGTCGGCCCGCGCATCACTAGTGGCTGCATAAAGTTAAAGCTTATCGGTGTCCCATATAGGATTTCAGAAGGCACAAGACCACCAGCTTTCTCCTGACTAACATGTCAAGCATAATATAGGAAAATGACTGTAGTGAAGTTGAAAAATCATTAAGACCATAGTAAGTCACCGTATACTGATAGCAAGAGGAAACAAGTTAGAAAGCACTGAAACAGCAACAAGATAAAAAAGAAAGAATTAAAATAATAAATAAATTATATATATCTTGAATTAGTATTGTACGTGTTTAAGGGGAAACGTACTGTAAATAGATTACAGATTTAAGGTAATGAGTCGGAGCTCTTAGCCAGCTCTCATTGCTTCCAATAAGTGCATGAAGAGGTTCAATGTCTTGCTCGTGATTCCTTAGAATGGCAGCAGATTTACTATGCTATTACAGATGGCTTGCTTGTACCGTAACCAAGCTACTGTACAAGGACATTGCATGCTGAATGTCAGAAAGCCATCATGTAATCACAAATGTCAAATGGCCATTTGTTTGTGCTTGTGTGTTTGTGTGCACACTGCACGAGCACACATGCACACACGTGTGTGTGTATGACTCAAAGATACCTGAAGTTGGAATTTTGCATCTTTGCTGACACTTTTTGTTCTCCATCTTCTGTTCAAGCGCTTTTCTTTCTTTGACAATTCTACGCAATTGGTCTACATCACACATGTAAATCAAAAAATGCAAAACGGTGTTAATAACAGGACAAACAGATTCAGCGAAAGTTAAAAGACAACTTGCAGTGCAATGGAACAAAGCAGGGCAACATTCCAACAAAGTAGCGTGCAAATACACTGACTTCAATGGAAAGAATGCAGCTAAAAAAGAAAAATACAATTCCAGTCCAGTCCAAATAATACTTGAGGAAATGCAATTGAATAAATAGCAGTTGCTTAGAGTAAAGCAGGCAGATAGTCCTATAAGCGAAGCTAAATGTCCCGGCAATCTTCAGCCTTAATGAGGGCGGCAGACGACTTTAAAACAGGCCAGGCCTCACAAAGCCCGACCAGGACAGCTGCATGCAGAACCCTGCATCACTACCTACAAAACCTGCCCCGAATAGGTTAAGCACACGAGTCCAAGACTATGTTGTGCACCTGAGAGATACCTGCATATCAGTGAAGTTGGGCGCTGACTGTGTCCTTTGTAGGATTTCCAGACTTTGCAGTAATCTGCTCAGCTCAATCAGGCTCGACTGACAGCGTGTAAGTTCTGAAAACACGCACACACAAATAGTAATTACTTGACCCTTTTGAAACATGAGCGCCTTGAGCCTGGAGACATCATTTTTTCACAGATTTATGAATATATTTAGTTTTATTCATTCTCATACAGCATTTCTATTTCCGGTATGCGAGGGGGGGGGGGGGGGGGGGT